>MU188471.1:47054-62113 GCA_016904865.1 Pissodes strobi | reverse complement strand
GGGGGGGCAGGTTAACGCTTAAATTAAGGTTAATTAAGGTTAAAAATTAACTAATCCTTTCAACAAAAATCATTAAATTCTTCCTAAGCGAATAACACCAAATTATAGATATATAAAACTTCAAAAACAAATTAATTTAGCAAATAACACCTCAATATCACACTAAAGACCAGTGAACCAGTAATTAAATATGGCATTATAATTGTCATCCTGTCAAAGTCAGTTCAAACCTTAACAATCTGCAAGAGCTTTTTATTGTATTTGCTAACCATTTTCATTTTTAGTTTCTTTCATTCTTGAAAACGATAGCAGACTTGCTTATCGAAACGTCGAGAATATGTAGCTAATTCATTAGGGTCACTAAACTAGCACTTCTGCTGTTTACATCCTGGAGCCAGAGCCGAAGAGGCTCTATACCAATTCATCATTTGTGGAGCCAAAGGTAATCAATTACAAGGTAAAAATGAATCCTCCACAACAATATAAAACATATCTACATTCATATACCTAGTTACCAATTAAATCAAATCACTGCACAATGGTTTCGTAAGACTAGACACCAATCTTCAAAAATTACATTTTTTTACTTTTATTTAGATGACACGTAAGGTAGATTCAAATTCAAATTCAAAAAATATTTATTACCAACCGGTGAGATTTCATAACAAGAATTACATTTTACAACAAAAAAACAATGGCAGTAATACCACAGCTTATATATTACCAGCTACTCATCTCTATCGAAATCGGAAAGTTGGCGTGTCGGCGGCGCATACCTGGCAGTGTCCTGCGGTTCAGTTCCACGGTCTTGTGATTTTTCATGCAATGTAATGACACGAAGGGAACTGAATTTAAAATGAATATTCGCTTCAAAATCCACGACAAATTCGTCCGAAGCTACGGCTATCGCCAAAAAAAGACCGGACATTTCGAATTTTTATACAATTTTGCCATTTAAAATCTCTGAATTTTAAACGGATTTTAGACGATAAAACATCATATTTTAAATTAAACGAACTGTCAAAAGTATTATTCAGATGCCCAGACGTTTAAAACAATATTAAGTCATGGCCCTCTTCTAAAATTTTCACTTGACTTTCCAAAATTAAAGGATGCCGCCGCAAGATGAGTAGCTGGTTATTGAATAAGCTGTGGTAATACGGACTGCACCGCGATTTCAGAACTGATAGCACAAGGCGCTCATACGCCTGTGTGCAACAGCCCGTGATATAATAAACTAAACTAAACTAATATACATATATATAAGTAGCTAATATTTGACAAAAATACTAACGAGTATAATAAACGGGCAAGGAAGCATCCGGCCGAGTGCGGGAAGGGAGGAAGAAGCGAAGTGTTTTTTTTTAAATCGCTGATAATAAATATCAATTTTAATTTCAACAAGACCAGCAATGATATTTATGAGTCATTTCTGCATTTAATTCAATAATTGCCTTCATTTCCAGGCCAAGTACTCTGCTCATTTGACAGATACCGCCTCACACCAACCGAAAACCTTCCAGGGCAAAGTTCCTTCACATTATTTGGCAATTTATTCCACATTTGAGCAGCTACATACAAAAGTAAGTACCGAAACAGCATTGTGACGGCATGAGATTCATTCTTAATGACCGCTCGTCTTAATTGTGACTCGTAGTAATCTAGCCCTGAGGATGACACTGATCAGTGTCGAAACGTTGGCGTTTTGATTTAAATATTTAATAAATATTGTCCAAGTAAGCTGAGATTTCCTTCAACCTATACATACAAAAAGGTTTTTTGAAAATAATGAATATTTCTATGTTGAAGAACCCTAAAAGATGAGTATTTATAGTGTTATGAGGGGACCAAACATATGAAATAATTTTTTTAAATAAGGGGGCTGTCCAGTTTTCAAGATTCTATAAATAAAGTTGTACATGTGATATTTCCTACGGTTACTCATATTTAAAATAGAATTGTTATTCAAGTAAGGTGTAATATGATTCCTGTAAGGTATACAATAAGAAAAGCGCTTACAGCTATTCTGTAATTTTTGAATTGTGCTTGCCTAGGCGGAAGATATTGAGTCAGTATAGACGATGTCACCCTAATCCAATAATGAGAGTATGAGTGTATCGCAAAGGAAATATTTTGTCTTTGATGGCAATGCCCGCTTCAAATGGTATAAATTTTTCAGTCTCATATAGGCAACTTTAAGTTTATTCTGAATGTGAGTTTGGAAGGAAAGACATCAGTCGAGCATAACACCTAGATTTTTTGCCTCTGCTACTATGGGAATATTTTCATTATTAACATTAACTTGGAAATCAGCAGAAATGTGCGGCAAATGACGTTTAGTGCTTCCAAAAAATATTATACAAGACTTAGATGCATTTAGTGTTAAATTATGATTTTTTGCGAATATGCTTATGTTTTGCATATCACCGTTAAGTCGATCTCGAGATTGAGGTATATCTGACATAGAAAAGGGAATGTACATTTGAGAGTCATCTGTTGTAATTTTGCATATTTCAGTCTTTCATGTCAGCCATATAAAGAGAAAATAATATCCGGCGTACTACAAGGCTCTATTTTGAAGACTATAGGAAAGTTATATTAAACGCAAAACAGGACCTATACTTGTGCGAGATAACACTGACAATTATGCTATTATAACTACCGATCCAAATGAAATACCAAAAATTACTGTTTACACTCTGTGAACATAGGCAACAAAATGTCCCAGATGGTTAGGATCAAAGTCGCCCTGGTATCCCACCAGTCCCATTAAAATAAATGTGATTTGCCTGCATTTTAAATATTTTGGCACGGACTCTAAACTTAACTCTAAATCTAAGGAAATTTTATGTATATTAATAGGTTCTATAAGAACGTAATTATTAAATAACTCAATTTTTCGGTTCACTACATTATTATTACATGTTAAACACGTTTTATATTCACTAGGTTTTGATAAAAAAAATCAGCTACGTTTTTATTCAATTCTAAAATACAATTTATTTCTACTGAAAGAAAATAAACTTCTTTGGATATTTCATTTTTGCATGAGGTACACTGCCTAGTTTCCGTCCACATATAAAAATTATTTAACGCTTTTGATACTGTATTAAACAGGGTACTCTCTCCTTGAACACAGATAATATTCCCGGGCAGTACATCGTGAGGAAATGAATTTAGTAATATGTGGCCCCGAGTAGTGTAAGCTGCAGTAATCCCACTTTTAAGAATTTTTTGAACTAGATTGCAAAAGGATTTTGGACAAACACTTTTTGAAAGGAGGCACTGTCATAATATGCAACATTAAATAACTGTGATATTGCATCAAAGCTGCATGTGTTTTGTAGTAATACTAAATTATTATTAATTTTTAATGGGTTTTTGTGTACAATGTTTCCGTTTATTAATAATCAAATTGCCGCAGCTCTATGTATTTTTGTATAGTCTATCAACAGCGTTTCATCATCTGGTTCCAGATACGAACAGCGAATACGCTTCTTGGGTGGTATGTATGTTTTTCTCATCCATTGCTATTCTACTTCTTTTTCCATAAATAATTGGTTACTGTTAGCGCGATTCTTAAAACAAAATTTACACACTATCTTATCTTTGTATTTTACGATGCAGTTATCGTTATCGTGCTGGATGATTTTACAAATGGCCCAGCGATATTTGTCACTACTTGTCTCAAGTTGTAGCTGACATGAGGAACAAACGTTGTCACGTAAGGTATGGTCTAAAAATAACAATAAATACTTTGATCAAAAACAGTTTTTGTAGTGAGTATAGTAAGTACGTAAGTATACGGTATATTTCGCAATGGAAGTGGGGTTAAAAATTTTGGCATTTTTGCTGTAAAAAGATAAAAAAGAAAAACTTAAAATGGAATAGACCAATTTAAATTTCAGAAGCGAGGGTACATAATTTATTTACCAATAATTTCATTATTTTTTATTTAGGACTTTCGGTAATTTGTTTAAATTCATTTTGGGATTCATATGAAAATGGGGTAAGAAGTGAGGTACGAAGTTATACGACTCTTTCTAAAATAACACTTATTTCTGAAACCCTGAAAATTATGTAAAAATAATACCTGTTTGTTTTGTTTCCTCGTCCGCCAAACAGACCTGTATCTATAGCAAATCTAGACGACTGCAATTACAGGACAGTCAAAACGAAGTAAGGAAAATGGAAGTCCAAAATTTTTCGCATTACCTAAACTACCATTTACCATCTGCTTATTCTTGTCAAAGTAATTGTAGAAATGTCAAGTGTTGACTTTTTCTTTTGCAACCGTTACGAAGGTTCACGGCCTCAAAATTATTAACAATAAAGTATTAGTGCCATTTCACATGGACGCGGAAAATCAGCATGCAGTTCATCAGCGCGCTGATCGTCAGCGTTGGAATTTTATGTATATCACATGAACGCTGATCGATCGCCACCAACCAGTATAGAGTCCCAAGAATGCCATATGGGCCTATTTATTATCAGTGAATAAAAAGCCAAAAAAAACGACTATGGGTACATCCCATAAATAGTCGAAGACTATTGAAAGGTGCTTTTGTGATGCTATATTCCGATTTAAAGGAACACCGGAGCATCCAGTTAGATTTTTTAACGTGCCTCCACTTCACTAATGAAATTTTCTGTATTGACCTCCATCATATTGTCCTACCTATTACCAAAGAGCTACTACCATACAATTCGTTTATTATTTATTGATTGTCTAGATTCGCAAAGTGGCAACAGCGTGAAAAAAACTGCGGATATCCTTCTTCGGCAGCGTCGCCGACTCAGCACTCATATGAAATCATACATAAACATAATAGTCGACGTAAATTAGATTTTTCAAGAGAAATAATTTATAAAAATTTAAAAATTTGGGTACGAACTCCTTAGAGACAAATGAATACAGATTAAAAGAGTTCCCACTTCACAGGAGGGTGCTTCATCCCCTTTAGCTTAAGAAACCACCCTCTAATGTTTTCCTGTTACTTTTTTTAATTTATCTCGAAAACTGTTACCCCGACGATAAAGATGGATAGAACTTAAATTATTTGCTATAAAATTATACATCGTTTATGTTCTATACAATTTTTCCCTATATCTAGCCGTAATTTCACAAATATGGGTTGAATACTGAAGTCGAGCAAAAACAGATAAAGCGATATTTTATATTCTAGCCCGTTTGCACACCACCGCTGAGGTAGAGCCCCCTAGCCCCATGAGGCCTAATCCATCAAAAACTAACCGCTGTTTATTCCATGATTGGAATATCTTCAGGTAATTCTTCCTCTGTCACTGAATTAAGACATCCTTGTCCATGACAATTGGAGCACATCGTTGAACACTTTAATCCAACCTTAGCACAACCGCATCGTTTTCCGCAACCCTTTTTACAACTGCAAGATATTAAGTTAAGAATGTGGTATCAGTAAGTTGTAGGAATTGGCACCAAAATTTGCCTGATTGTTTTCCAACCCCATTCATTAGGCTTTAAAATTTCTCCACTCCAGGAATGAATTTGTTGGAAAACGCGATACGAATGTTGTTCTATAGCGGCAGATGTAGGTGGTAATTTTGATAATAGCACTGCATGATTAGATTGACCAACAAATTTATTAAATGAAATGATCTAAATTGGTTTAACGATGTAACAGTACGAGGTGCCTTGTATAAACCTACTGTGATTTTTTCTCCAGTTCGTACAATGTCAGGCTTCATCGATGATGGATTATTAAATATATTCAAAGCATCGTCCAAGTCCCTTCTAGTATTTATCAAGTTTATCACATCCACTGAATGCGGGAGCAAATAATATATTATTTTTACAGTTATGAAGGACTTCCGAGTTTTGAATATCAAGTGAACTTAATGCCCTTTCCTTGATGCTTCCTTGAACATCTCTTAGATATCAAACATCTTTATCAAAAGGACAAAGAGCAATTATGAGTATGAGAAGGTCAACATCCTGTCCCACGACGACTACTGTGGGACTATTATAAGCTTCCTTAATAACAGTTTGGATAATTAGAGTATCTGCATCATCTATTGCAGAAAGAGCTTGGATACCGGCACATTCCAATTTTTCTGACAGTTGATTAAGTAAACGTTGTTTATTCGCCAGATTGCTGAGTAAATTTTTCTGTGAATCAGAAACAGGTTTCTTATCGTTAAAGATTATTTCAGGAGATATTCGTTTTAAAAGTCTTTGTTGTCGTTCAATGCCTTTGCTACTCTCGATATTTTCAGAATAACCGTCAAATACTACGATTGTTCGTTGACCGTACCGTTTTTTAATGAAATTAATATATGCAGTGTAGATTTCTGCAAATGTCCCTTGTTTCGGCCAATTCACTCGATGAATTAAATTGCCACCATCTACAATATATGTGCGTTCACCGGGATTACTAGGACGTTCTGGAACGGAATTAAAAATGTCATATAGGGACGATTTTTTTGTTTTTCTCATTAAGCCGTTGTCGTTAAACAATGAATGAGTGAAACGGTACTTAGATTTCGCGGATTTTGCGGACTCTCTTGACGAAAAGGTAATTTCGCGGACTATTGCAAAAAAATAATTTTTAGGGCGACAGTGGATTACAAAAAAAAAATGCAAAACCCCCTTAAAACTCTACACGGCGTTTTTGCACTCACCAAAATTATTCCTTTCTGGTAAATCGTCACTATAATTTTTTAACCAGAAATTCAGAAAAAAATTATTAATTTCATAAAATATACATGCGTACTTAATTCTAAAACCTTACATGTTATGGCCGTTTCTTAATTTTTAATGGTTCTATTTCACTCTCCGATGATTCGTCTAAATCACTTTTTTCCAATAATAATTGTTTAAGCTGTTCTATTTTGTTCTTAACGGTCTTTTCCACTGCTTTATCGATAATGTATTTCTCGTGGTTATCCAACGGCTACAAAATACTTTAGTTATTGTTATTACATAACAAATGTTTTCAATTTGGGCCTAAGAGAAGGAGATTTATTTTTGATTTCTTACTGAGAAATGTACGTTTCCCGTTATAAGTATTCATATAGGCTCACCCTGTATATACATAATAGTATATTATGATATGTGTATAAGAGGGCCTTTAAAGCACGCGCGACATATTTGAATACACGACGCGCAGCGGAGTGTTTTGTAAGTCGCCAGGGGTTTAAAGTCTTCCTATACACGTATATCATACGCTATTTTTTTTTATTACAAATGCATCATATTCTCAAAAATGTTTTAGTTTTTTGAGTTACGTAGTTACTATTTAGAATAAAGCAATGTTTTTAAATGTGTTCCTTCATTTTGATATATAGTAATTTAAACGGCAGGTAAATATCTCGGTAAAAAGGTAGATCAAATGTTTCTATAGCAACCTTTAAAAAGTAGGCGCATCATAAACATCATCTTAAGCACGCTGCAGCGTGCGATAATCGTTGATTATGATGCATGCGTAATAAAAAATATTTAATGCCAATTCAACATATCGCCAGCAACATAAACATAATAAATTTATGAAACAAAAATACGTGTGTTATGGGTATATTTATCGCCCTGAGCAGTTTACCCATTCGATTAGTATAGAAAATTTGGGGTAGGTACTCACTTTATTTTCTATGTTTGACGAAACAAGTCTCATTTCTGCATGGATTTCGTTGAGGTAACGTAAAACGACGTCCTCCACTCGAATTGGCAGCTGCTGCTCTTGAAACAATCTTGTCTTAAGCTGATTTAAATTACTTTTTGACGAGGCAGAAGAAGCGATTCGTTTGGAATTAGGATAAAACCTACACATAATACTCGTCCACATTGGCAATATATTTGAAATTTTTATTATGTTATCGACCAACAACGGAAGCACTTGTTGATTGTCTCTATTTCCAATTTGTACATGAGTATTTGCTATGCCTTTTGCCTCATCAGCTATTCTTTGAACCCACAGTTTAAAATTACTTTGGGATCCATCATGAAATGTGTACGTTGACTCATTTAGAATTTTCATATTTGCGGGATCCCCAAAGTCAGTAACGGTTCCAGTGCCTATTCGTCTTACAAGCCATTGTTTCCGACTTTCGCAGAGTGTTGGCTCACCGTTTTCGTTTGCTCCTTCCGTATCTGAATAAGCCACAATAAAAATAGCTTCCAGGAGTTCTCTGAGATCTGAAATTTCTTGGCATTGAATAATTTGATCAAAAGCTCTCATATAGAAATGTCTGGTTAGCCTGTGAGCGCTTTTAAGACAATCCCAAGTAGCTGCCAATTTTATTATGTGAGCATCGTCATTTCGCAGAAAAGTTTTTGGTATTATTTGTTCCCCCAAGAAAACAACACTTTTAAAGCGACTGTCCGAATATTCAGTTAATGAACGGTACTCTGTGAAGAAAGGAACAAGAACATACATTAAAGCCAATGATATATCTGTAACTACTCCACTTGGTGAACATCCCACTACTTGATTTCAAACGTCTAGCTATGTAGTATGTACCGATAGTCGATGCTGAATGGCTGTCACTTAGCATCGAAGCAACCGAATATTGACCATGGTAGTTTATTACAATTTCATATAAAAAAAATATATATTTTGATTTAACCCCATCTGGATAAATCATTTTTTTCACTACCCCACCAGTGGCGTCAATACTTATTCTATTATAATTTTCCTTGCAAAATTTTCTAAAAACCATAATTTGGCTATTATTCCAGAAATATACGTAAAACGGACTGTAGCCAATATTATGTATGGTGTTGGAATATTCTTGCCTACTCTTAACTTTGTGTAATGCCACAATGGGACCATCATCCATTCTCGTGGATTTCAAGAATACTGATTTTGCTGATTTAGCACTGCTTTTATGTGTCTGAAAATAATTTCCCGAGATAGTAAAATGAATGATAGGATCCTCTCTTGATATAATCTTACCCTCTAATATTGCACTACATTCTTTACAAGTTATCAAGTTATTTTTGCGTAAAGTTATCCATTCGGAAATATTCTAATTCTTTTAAAAATAAAGGAGCATTTTAGTTTCGTTGCATGAAAAATTTTTTTCCGCAATTCTGAACTCCAACTAAATTTTTCCCAAACAACATCCTTTTTATGCCCCGATTTTATTTTTGATTCATCCATCCTATTGTATTGTATGACCTGCTCTGAAAAAATGTTGAATTCATCAAATGCCAGCTGAATATCAAATTTTTGGACTTCGCTTTCGGAGTCTGTTGGACTTGAAATAAAGAGTCACTAGATGAGGTGGACTTTTCGGAATTGTTCCTAACTTTTTCTTCTTCTGCAAATTTTTTCTGTATCTTTAATGTGTTAAAATGTGTTATAATAGTTTTGCTAGCAGCCGTAAAAAGACCTAATGGAGACACAGTAACTCCTTTTGCCTTTAAAGTGTCCGACAATTTTTTCCATATATCCTCATACCTACATGCAAATGTTCCAGTTAAAAAGTTATGAACAAGCTGTGGTTCGGTATTTTCAAAACACTGAAAAATTGTTTGAATATCTTGTTTTTCTCTTTTTTACCCATTTTCTTTCACTACAATAAATATCTCATATTAATCTCAAAAAATGTCAAAAATGGATTTATTGCGTTTTGAATGACCACTCCTCAACTGCCCTCTCATTATCCCTCAAAGACACGACAACGACCAAAAATAAATCGGCTTTCTTTCATTCATAACGATCTAAATGTAGATTTTTAGTAATCCATAACAGTATAACGCTGGTCGCGTTTTAGAATAAAATATCGACAGGTGCGTAGGTCGAAGGTTACATGCGCGATGCCGGGGTCAATACCCAAAATCGACTATTTCTATCGCACCTTAGTCCATTATATTTCCTATGTGTAGTGTCTCTTGCCTTCCGCGGGTCTGGAGTTTATTACGTATAAAACATAAGTGGAACGAATGGTAAAATGCAATTTGACCGGTATGTAGAAAATAGGTAAAGTAATACGTTTTCAAGCAGAAATTGGACAAATTTACGATGTTTAGGAATAGTTTTGTATATATTAGGATGAAAAAAGTGATATACAGAAAACATAATTTAAACAGGTTTCTTCTTAATTTTTTAATTTTCTCCTGTATTTTTTGGAAGGTCATTGACCATTTGACCTTATGGTCGAGCCGCCACTGGATATTCGACGATAAACATCTAGCTTAAATAAGCATATATAAAATTAATGAAATTTCCAAGTTACAACAAAAAAATTAAATATTTGACACATTGTTATAAAAGTTCTACCAGAAACTGAACACTTTGCATTCGATAGGTGATCAGATGATTAGAACTGATAGCTCTTGATGATGCTAACATGGTTAGCGAAATGCGCGTCAAGTGCAAAGTGTTCAGTTTTTGGTAGTGTGGTAGAACCTTTTTTGACATTGTTAGTGTGTCAGAAGGTTCCAAAATCAGAACTTAGTATTTGACACATGCCAAATTTTCCATAAAAACAGACTTTACTAAATTTGACATAATAAAAGTCATATTTATACAAACAAATTTTATTTATCAATTTTCCAACAATTTTGATAAGTAATGCTTTAAGTAAAATCTTCCATTTTTTAAATTTTTGGTTATAGCAATATAAGTGGTATGACAATTCTACAAATCGTAGGGAGTCAAAAAACATCTTTTTGGTTAGGGAATTATATTGTTGAACGAATTCAACGATTCTACCGGTTTTTAACACCACTTTTTGAATGGACTTGTTTCATTTTGAAAGATAAAGTAGGACTAGTTTCATTTTGAAAAAATAATATATTTTTCAAACTAATGAACATTGATACGTTTTAAGTAAAATAACGCAAAGTACGAATTTAACATTAACAACCTAAATAACAGTTATTTAGGTTTTCAGCTCAGGTTCTTCCTGAATACAATCGCAGTTTGCTTGATCGTCTGGATTATTATTTTCAGCATCGTCTTCAGGGCTGCGAGTGTCATTGATCAGCAGTTCAAAATACCACGCCAGGCTTTTTTCAAGGCGCCAGTTTTCTCCAAAAGCCGCGACTAAAAGATTGTTTACCGCTTTTCCTTTAGCAGCAGAAATTGTGTGCTCGTCCATTAACGGTCTCAATGAAACACCCGCTAAAGATTTCGCCTTTTCAAAAGCGGTTTTTCTTTTTTTGAAGGATCTGTATTTCTATAAAATACTTGAGAATGTATTCTTACCTCCTGTTGCTTTTTACCACGGCTCAGATTTTTTTTTATATTAACAACTATTTGATAGCTTATCCCGTCGTATTTATTAAATATCGTGAGCAGGCTCTTTAAATCGTACACTCGCCAGTCCTTTTCCAACTCAATTACCTCTCCGATTTTTTTATAGATATCAGTATAATCTGAAGGTAAAATAATTCTGTTGTGTCTGCGTAATTCTGTATCAACTCATCCGAAGACGCGATCAGCAGGCAAATAGGAATGACCTCTAACGGGACAAATTATATCAATTTCCTTAATATGCATTTGGGATCCCTTATGGAGCCAGTACATAAGCATGTGCAAGATATGGCTGTTTTGTTTTGACCCCGCATCCGTCTCAAAACAAACGAATTTTCGTCACCGATTCGTTGCACAGAGAGTGTCTAAGAAAATGAAGTAGCGCTGACCCAATCTTGTTGGATTCTCCACCAGCAAGGTTTTCAGTCCAAACATGAAACTTCGGGGCTTTAGCATCAGCATCGACAACACAACAACAATAACAAGCTATTTGAAGCGAGTAAAATGTTTCCTGTATGGGAATTTTTGCCGAATTTTGAACTTGTTGGAGGTCAAAACAGTAAGTAACTTCGTTGTCTCTCAATTCTTTCATTAATAAGTTAAACTGTTTGGCCTTAACTTGCTGAACCTTTAAGTCACGTTTAGCATTATTATCTGTTGGATTACTTTTTATTCGGAATTTAATGCGTTCACAAGACATACATCTGTGCCAGGTGATCTGCATCCAAGATCTAACTCAGTAGAAAATATTTTATGGAAATAGTTATATTTCACTTGAAACTCGGCATCTGCTTCCTCGATCTTTTGCGGCTGCCCACATTATGTTCTGACATAGTAACACCGTCATGCGCGTTCATATTTTCGATAAAACTTTAGAAAATCACTGCTATAGCTTTCACACGTCACCTCAATGGTTAGTGGTTAAAAACTGAAATATTTATTCGGACCTGTCACGTTTTGAAACAAAATGTGGGCATATTGCGGTTTGAAAAATACAACTAGATGAACTTGTTGCATTGTGTAAAATATATGCTAAAAGGTATATCAATTTGAAAGGGACTTTCAATTTGAAAGCTAAAATTTTTGCAGTAAGGTACAGAACAGTTTCAAAAAAGCAGCGCCACATTTACCTGAAATTCGTAAAACATGGACTTGTTGCGTTTTGAAAAATAGCTTCTCATATAAGGTAAACACAAATTTCAAAACAGAAGTTTCGAATATCAAAACATTTTATCTTTATTTCACTTGCTTTTTAAGGAGTTCATTTTTAAATGGAGAATCGGTCAACAGTTCTGATTTTTGAGAACGTCTTATTCTCTTCTAATCATTATTTCTATCGGCTTTTGGAAGATGATATATAGCAGAAGTAGAAACAAAATGTTTCCTCAAGCTGCCCTTCTTCGTATTATTAGCTACTGTTATAGCATCTTACTACCCCTTATTACGTGTTGGTGGATCAAGGTCTTCAGTAGTTTTTGTGGGAGTTGATAATCCTAAAGGAGTAACTTCAGCATGTTTCATTGGAGTTCTCACAGAAGTTCCAGATGGTCCAGGTTCGCTAGTAGTGGTCACAAAAGTTCCAGAAGGTCCAGGTATAGCAGAAGCTGTCACAGAAATTCTAGATGATTCAGAAGAAGTTGTCACAGAAGTTCCAGCTTCAAAAGAGGTTGTCACAGAAGTTATGCTACATGTAGGAACTGAAGCAGACTCTGAAATAATTCGTTGACGAATGGCACTCAACGGTTCATCTTCGCTATCATTGGAAAGGTTTTGGCGGACACCATTTTGTGGTGATGCTAGAGGAATGACATAGTGCGATCCTAAACCTGGGCTACTCTCCTGCACGCTAAATAAGGCGTGGCGTCACAAGTAAAAAATACAAATCGTGACAATATCATTGTGCAACTTGTATCAATATCTAATATTAGCTTATTTATTTGAATAGCTATACGAGCCTTAACACCTTATACGTTAGAGTGTACATATTTCTCTTATTTTTGAAACCGTCTTATAATTTTCCATATTAGATACTACTTTACCTTATGCCTGGATATTTAGCCTCGCTTATAAGCATTTCGAATTCTGCTATCATTATTTAATAATACTTACTCAATTGAATATAATAGTTCTTTACTAATATTTAATATAGGCTGTTCGCTAGGGTTTTGCCTACATTATTTTGTGATATATGATATATATTGCAATAACTACAAATTAAGCCACAACAAATATTATTGGCTGCAATTTTCCTTACAACATACTTAACCATCCTTAATATCGAATATATTTTCTTCTTTTATGGAAAAAGTAAATGGTTTCACAATTGCAGCCATATGCCTATCTTTAATATTACTTAAATGTTTATTAGATTTCCCCTTAGTTAATTTTATAATCCTGTCTATTACTTTATCTCTTAAGTACTTTAACAGAGCATAAATGGATTTATCTATTCGCTTAATTATCTTACCCTCTAAGTAGACATATTTGATAACTCTATGTATGCTCTCTAAATGCATATTTGTATTAATCCCACAATTCTTGCGGTAAAAGTATGCCCATAGCAACCTATTATCAAAATAATTATTTACTAAATCACTATACATATTTGTAGTGCCTTCATCATTACATAAAACAGACAGAAAAACTTGATATTCGCTTTCAAACACATCTTCTTTCAAACACGTTTGGAGATGTTTAAGTGTTTTATATAACCATTTACGTTTTTCTGGATCTACAACTTTTGAGAGATTCATGTGCCATGAGCAATATAGTTGTTTTTTTAGGTGGACCCATGATAACTGACCAGGCATTAAAATATACATTTGTTATGTCGGACATAAATATGTTACAGATTTGCTGTGTATTACACAAAATTGACTTTTTTATAAAAGAAAAGACTTCATATAAATAAAATAAAATAAATAAAATAAAAAGGACTTTTATTTGCCAAAGGACTGGTTAACAAAATGGTATATATGTGGGGGGCGGTATCCAACAAGGTTGCTCTTATACAACCCCCCTTCAGATAAATAGACTTATAGAATATAAAATGGTTTAAAACTTTACCTAAACTAAAATACAAATAAAAACTCAATAAGAACGAGAGCACCAATATGTATGTTTGGACATACTAACTATAAAAGTAAATGCAATGTTACGCAAGAACCATTAATTTAAGTCTCTCTGTTGTCTAACGATCTTTCTCACACTCCGACGGAACACCTCCGGGGTAGGGTACTCTCTAACATCAATAGGTAGTTCATTAAAGCGTTTCGCAGCGTTATAACTAAAAGAGCGTTCAAATTGGGCGGAGCCATGCCTCGGAACACTAAACATATTATTAAAACGTGTATTTCGGTGATGGACGTCCGAGATTCGTATAAGCTTTTCAGAGAGATATGAGGGCTCTTGAAAGAAAATTATTTTAAATACTATATTGAGAAACTGTATTCGAAAACTATCCTCAAGATTAAGCCAGCCAGAGTGCGAGAAGCTTGCAGACACGTGATCAAACTTCCGCAGATTATAACTAAAACGAATACATTTTGCAATCTTTGAAGACTAAGTATATCCCTCTGCAAAAGGGCTGGTCAGAAGATACTGCTGCAGTAAGATAGGTGCGACAAGACCAAGGAATCAGTCAATCTCAATTTGGATCTTTAATTTACAATAAGTTTTTGACTAAGATAGGAAACATGACGTACAAACCTCAGATCACTAACAATAAAGACTCCAAGATTATTACAATAATTAAATGTGTCCGACGATAAAATCTGTTTTTAAAAACAATTTATTTTCAAAATTAAGACTGACAATATGAAT
>MU188471.1:11540-22003 GCA_016904865.1 Pissodes strobi | reverse complement strand
TACGTTCATAAGCCCACTATACTTTCGGGTCGTTCTTCCACCCGCCATATCTGTAGATATTTAGCGAGTATAATCTTTTGATATAAGTTTTTTTCATGGTTGTGTTGCAAGGCATACCGAGAGGGGTAAGAATTTCTTACAGCTTAGATAACTCAATATAAAGCACACTTCGTAGAGCCCTCGATATGGTCACTTATATACGAATATATATTTTTAGCTCATTCTTTAGCCCACCCCAAAATATACAAATATACTTTCTATTCATTATTTAGCCCACAGTTTGCCGTTGTCATAAATAAACATAATTGCATGCGATAAGATGAGTTTAGGGTTTCCGGACTGCGAACCCACGTCTTCTCGCTAGACAAATATTTTATTGTTATTTTTATAATTTCACAGAATCGAGTATCAGATATGTTTTTCTACCTAGATTGACCTCTTAATATTTTTAAAGATTAAGGAGTAAATAGTACAACTGGCTTTCAGCTATTAATTAATACTTTATGAAAACGAGGACTGCTACAGAATTATAAGCATATTTATTAAATCTATTTATATTATTGGAATAAGATAGTTTTGCAAAAATTTAACAAAATAATTCAATTTTTTTAATAAAGGTTGCTGTGTCTAACGATAGAAACACAAGATATAATATCTTTATGGAAAAATGGCAGTGGCGTATCGTTTTGTTTTTAGTAAAAATATGAGGACGCCATTAGTAGAGCAATAGAATAACTTTTCTGGCTAAAACATAGTTAAATGCCTTATTAACACGTAAGGCAATTTAACAAATATCTGAAGTAATAGTTAGTAGGGTTAGTTGTCCACAATAAGGATGGGAACAAGGGGATATCAGAAATCGTAAAAGATACAAAGTCGGTCGCATGACAAAATATTAGCGCAGTTTAGGGGTTAGTGCCAACCAACGGAGATATTTCAAAGAGGCCGAAATATCGCGATTTCATTTTTATTGAGAGGGTAGAAAGAACAAGACACTTTCTAATTGCCACGTTTTAATTTCTAGAAGAAGGTGTTAACAGATTGTTAATACAATGCGTCGTTGTGAAGAAAGTTTGTTTTTATATGGACCGAAAAAAAGTACTATATTATATTATATTAAATAGCATTTTTTATAGTTATAAATTCAAGATGTATTGGAAGGAATGGGTGTATAAATTCGAGTGTATGCATGGGGATCTTAAAACCCGTAATAGATAGAGAGATGGTTAAATTGGGTCAAAGTTGCGTTATATAACTCTTAACAAAACGCCGCACTGAAATCTGGAAAGCTCCGAATACTTTCGGATATATCTGCAAAAAAACGAATTTTGCCAAATCGTTTTTATGATACCCTGGCTTTTTTTGTAGTGGCACACACTAAAGGGAGATCCTATGGCGCATGTTGCGGTTATATAATTAGGGGGAAACACATGTCCTGGGAGTGAGTTCCACAGTGATGCAGTGCGCCAGACAAAGGAGTTCTTGTAAAGCGATGTTCTAGGTCTTAACATTCAAAATGATTTTGTTTTCCTAGTAGGGGGCATCAAATCACGAAAAAGTGCATGCTACATTTGCCACATCACGTCATACGCGTGAGAGATCGTGTTAGTTTGTTGATGCGGACGGAATCGGTTCAAATGACAAAAATAAATTAAAACTAATGAAACGAACTGAGAGTTGATTGAACGACTAATCCAAATTAACCAAAAGTAACCAAAAGCACGAAAAAAGTTAAAATTATACAGATTTGAAAAAAAAAGTAAGTTAAAACTAACACAAAGTAACTGAACTTTGGCGACTAACCATAGTTTAACCATAAACATTAAAACTCGTTACAAATTATCGGATCTGGTTCAAATTACTAAAATAAATTGGAACTAGCTGAAACTAACCGAAAGTTATTTGAACGACTAACCAAATCTAACCAAAACTAACCAAAAAAGGCTAAAACGTATCGAAACATAATAAAAATATTAAAGTAAGTTACACAGTGACCAAAGTGAACAGAATTTTGGCGGCTAAACAAACCAAATCAAAAATATTAAATTTGATTATAACGTAATGGAGTCGGTTCAAATGACTAAATTAAATTAACACGTTCGCTGCCGAAAGGGAATCATCCCCGAAAACCGATGACATTTTTTTTCTTTTAGATGATAGTATAAGTGATACTTAGTAATATGTTGTTATTTTCTAAGTCAAATCTGTTAAAATAACCGTAATCTTATCATGACGCATAATCGCGTCGCTGACTTCTGGAATATCATTCTATCCGCTAATGCCAGATGACGCACATGTGCGTCAAGATAGTTTATTCTTTACATAGTACTAAAAGAGTCAATTCTTGAACTTAATATAACTTTCTTTATTCAAATGATGGTTGCTAGCTTCACAACCAGACTGGTTCTGAAGCTAACAATAGAGAAAACTGCTGGAAACCAATTTTTAAAACTTATTCAATACCATTGGTTCATCTGGACTCACCACTACTTTAAGCCTAAGCCCAGGGTTTCCCGTAAAACTAAAATTTGTGAGGTTAGGATTATCAGTCCAAAAATCAGCAAATACGTTATCCCTGGGGGAGATTCAACTGGCCCAATCACATTATTCAAGGATCCTCGAAGCGCTCGCTATCCCTACTTGAATTAGATGCAAGTTCAAACACGCTTTCCAATTCTTGGAACGGCTCAGTACTACTATCTGAACAATTAGCGAAGTATTCTAGCTCATTTGGAGTTAAATATCGACGATTATCCGACAGTTTCAACTGTCTCTTGGGCCTGGATAGCCCAAGAATTTCATCATCCATATCTAGATGTGTTTCTTTCGGAGCCGACAAAAATGACAAAAATAATTTGAGACTAAGTAAAACTAACCGAAGTTGATTAAACGACTAACCAAAACTAACCAAATTCATTAAAATTGATTATAACGTATCGGACCCGACTCAAATGACTAGAATAATTTGAGACTAAGTTAAACTAATCGAAAGTTGATTGAATGACTAACCAAAACTAACCAACCCCAATAAAATTGATTATAACATATCGGAACTGATTTAAATGACTAAAATAAGTTGAGTCTAAGTAAAGCTAACTGAAACTTGATTAGACGACTAACCAAAAGTAACCAAATCTATTAAAATTGATTATAACATATCAGAGCCAATTCAAATGACTAAAATAAGTTGAGACTAAGTGAAACTAACCGGAAGTTGATTGGACGACTAATCAAAATTAACCAAATCTATTAAAATTGATTATAACGTATCGGAACCGGCTCAAATAGATAAAATAAATTGAGGCTAAGTGAAACTAACCGAAAGCTGATTAGACGACTAACCAAATCTATTAAAATTTATTATAACGTATCGGAGCCAACTCAATTGACTAAAATAAGTTGAGACGAAGTGAAACTAACCAAAAGTTGATTCGACGACAACCAAAACTACCAAATCTATTAAAATAGATTATAATGCATCGTAACCGGTTCAAATGACTAAAATAAGTTGATACTAAGTACAACAAACCGAAAGTTGATTAGACAACTAACCAAAACTAACAAAATATATTAAAATTCATTATAACGTATCGGAACCGACCCAAATGTACTACAATAATTTGAGACTAAGTGAAACTAAAAGAAAGTTGATTGAACGACAAACCAAAACTAACCAAATTCATTAAAATTGATTATAACGTATCGGATCCGGTTCAAATGACTAAACATAAGTTGAGACTAAATTAAACTAACCGAAAGCTGAATAGATGACTAATCAAAACTAACCAAATCTATTAAAATTAGTTATAACGTATCGGAACCGGCTCAAATACGTAAAAGAGTTGAGACAAAGTAAAGCTAACGGAAAGTTGATTAGACGACTAACCAAAACTAACCAAATCTATTAAAATTGAATATAACGTATCAGAACCGACCCATATGACTAAAATAAGTTAATACTAAGTGAAACTAACCGCGTTAGATCGGGGATTGATAGGCGAACAGAATGCATTTTTTTTCTTTTTACAACCACCTCTAATGTTATAAATTATAAAAACGAACGAAACTTGAAGTAATATGTATTTATGTGGTATATTTTGGTAAACTGAACTTACGTAATCTGCCAAAAGTCATTTTTTACATTAAATTGTGTTAGGGGTGGGAGAGGGTGACTTTTAGGTTCTCACGACAGACGAGTCGTGTTGCATATCATTTGATCGAGGAATGAGAGGCGTATCGAATGCAAATCTTATTTTCCTTTTTACAACCACACTTAACGTTATAAATGATAAAAAAGAAAGAAACTTGAAGTAATATGTAATCTAATCTGATCTAACGCAAACTAATCCAACAACATTATGAGTTTTCTCAGATCTGAAATTTAATAAGCGTTGCATTTTGGTTCGGTATTTTCAATGTCTCTTCCGGTTGCATCTTTGTAAAGGGCTGTGAATTTTTCCAGTTATACAACTAACTAGTGCGCTCTTGCCGTCTGTCGTGACTGTCTGACAGGCGTTGCCAGGGGCGGGGTGATGCGGGCCAAATCCTGGGAATATCTGCCGTGAAAGTATCTATAAAACAGGGACATCTCGGCCACATGTCTGCAATGTTCTAGACTATCCAGATTCCGGGTCAACTCCGGGTCGCCGACAAGACGCACAGCTCTCTTCTGAATGGAATCCAGCAGCTTTAGGGTGTACTTTGGTGCGGCGCCCCAGATGTGTGAGCAATGTTCTAAGCACGGTCTTATTTGCGCTTTGTAGAGCAAGAGCAACTGCTGCGGTATATACAATTTTTTGTTGCGAGATAGCGGACCAAGCTTCTGGGAGGCTAATTTTGTAATGTTAGCAACGCGGTCATGCCAGGACATGTTGCTGTTGACCGAGTCACCCTGCAGTCCGATTGACGAGGATGAAGGAAAGGTCGATCCTGCCATAATGACGTAAGGGCCCGCCGCATTGGTCCTCTTGGTAAACGTGGCTACTTGGGTCTTTGCCGAATTGAACTGGACCAAATTTTTGTCTCCCCAAGTTTGAACTTTCTCCAGGTCTTGATTAATTGCTCCTGTCTGCGGTGATGAGTCTCAGTCGCTGGTAAAGGTTTTCTGACCTAAGTTGGGAGGCAAGGGTACTGTCATCTGCAAAAATGTAAATATGATTATTCGTTTCGGTCAGCAGGTCATTAATATAGATGAGGAACAGAGTTGGTGAAAGTATTGCACCCTGAGGCATGCCCGCGTTAATGGTGGATGTGTCAGAGATGTGTCCATCAACGGCAACGTGCAGAGATCAGTTCTTAAGGAAACTGGCAAGCCAGCAGAGACAGGCTGGCAGTCCGAAGAACGGCAGTTTGTTGAGCAGTCCGTCAGGCCAAGCTCTGTCGAATACCTTCGGAATATCCAACGCAATCCCTCGAGACTTTCCGTAGTTCTCATTTGCCCTACTCCATATATGAGTGACATAGGCCAATATATCTCCTGTCGATCTCTTTTTGCGAAAGCCGTATTGATTACCGCTGATTATTCTGTTGTTCTCGAAATTCTTGAGTAGTTGCTGATTGACTACACGTTCCAAGACGTTGGAGATTATTGGAAGCAAGGCAATTGGGCGATAGTTTGAGAGCGTGGTTTTCTTGTCTTTTTTTGGAACAGGTTGCACTCGAGCGACTTTCCAAGAAGATGGGTAAATCCCTTTTCCGTAAGACAGAGAAAAAAGCCTGGAAAAAAACGTGAGTCAGTTCGTTGGCTCAGTTTTTTAACACGATGGCAGGTATTCCGTCAGGTCCTGATGTCTTTTGCGTATCTAGTTCTTTAATTATTTTACAAATATCACGGTGATGAAACTTGACTTCTGCCATGGTAGTTTTGATGTTCGGTATGGTGGGGAAAGCCTTGTCATGGGGGACGTCTAAGGAAGAGTGCGATGAAAAAAATTTTGCGAGCACGTTTGCTTTTTTCCTTGGCAGTAGTCGCCGTGATGCCACGTGCCTCTGTCAAAGGTTGGAGATACGTTTTTGTAGTTATTACTTACTGACTTTGCTACCGACCAGAAATTCCTGGAGCCACTGGGGCATTGCATAACTTTATTCCTGATCCGTTGATTGCGTTTGGCCTTAGTTTCAAAATAAGTGTCACATTCTTATTGCCACTGTTTCTCCTCTACAAGATGGCATCCTTAGATTTCAGAACCGAATGTTTCGTTTTTTCGGACTCATCGTCAAGTTTAGTTTGTTAGATACGCACCTAGATCTTTGGTTATCTATTGACCTCCCAAAACTGACGATGTGACGCACTTACCTGTCAACTTGACACTAGAGGTAGTTGTCGTAAGAAATCTATGCGTGTGAGAGAGATAGAACATTTGCAATGTCTGCATAACATTAATAAATAGCGAAAAATATGTTTTACAGATCAAAAATGTTAAAAGAAAGGGAAGTCAACGGGCACAAGTTTCTGTAAGGCAAAAAATTTATGATTGTATTAGAGCAAATGGAAATATTTTTGAACACCTACGTAGAAATTGGCTAGTACTAAGTTAAAGTAGTATTAGGTAATTAATTAAAATTAAACTTGTGCATTTTTCGCATTTTTATGTTTTAATTTAAATTTTATAAAATTAGCCAGTTTTTTTTTCCAGTGAAATAATTCTTAGTTTATTCACAAAAATGTCCAGGTTTTTGAAAATACTAACCTTTTAAAGCAATTTATTTGGAGATTATTGCTACATTAAATCCACCACTTTAACGAATGTATTTCTTATGGTGTAAAGTATTATACCTAATAACAGACTACGGTCGCACATCGCTGGTTTTGCTAAGAAAATTGTATTTTGCCTAAAGAAGGAAACATTTAAGTATTAATATTTTTGATGTGTAATAGTATATTATACAGGGTGTCTGGAAATAGCATCGCCAAATTACAGATGGAGATTCTACATAAAAAAACATGAACATTTTTTCATATGAACATGGGTCCGAAAAAGCATAGTTTCCAAGATACAGGGTGTCAAACTTTTTATAAAAAATCAGTTTTTTGTTAATATCTTAAATATGATTTTACTGATTTTGTTGACGTTTGGCAGGGATATCTGTAGTAATAAGGGGCTCATTTAGCCATAATTATATTAAAAATATAAAGTCCAGTGGCGTCCCGGAGGGCATCATACCGAATTATATTGACAAAAAAGTGTGCGCCGCTGACTTTTTCAAACATTTTATATTATTTTCGTATTAAGCAACTAAAAATACAATATTTTTGATTCTCGAGTTGTTTTCGTATCTTGCTTCGTTTTCGATAAAAAAAATTAAAACCAGTTTATTACATTTCCAACCTTTTTTGTTAAAATCGATATTTTTATTCATATCTTAAATATGCTTTCACCGGTATTGTTGAAATTTAATAGTGTTATCTGTGGTAATAGGTGGCTCATTTAGCCTTAATTAGATTAAAAATATAATATCCAGTGGCGTCCCGGAGGCATCATACGGAATATTATTGACAAAGAAATGTGCGCCACTGACTCTTTTAAACATTTTATATTCTTTTCGTATTAGGCAGCTAAAAATACAACAATTTTGTTTCTTGAATTGTTTTCGTATCTCGCTTCGTTTTCGAGAAAAAAAATAAAACCAGTTTATTACATTTCTTTAGGGCACCAAATTCTACATCAAACGCTGTAATAAACTGGTTTTATTTTTTTCTCAAGAAACAAAGCAAGATACGAAAACAATTTAAGAAACAAAAATGTTGTATTTTTAGTTGCTTAATACGAAAAAGATATAAAATGTTTAAAAGAGTCAGTGGCGCACATTTTTTTGTCAATAATATTCGGTATCATGCCCCTAGGGACGCCGCTGGACATTATATTTTTAATCTAAAAAACGCTGAATGAACCACCTGTTACTACAGATACCCCTATTAAATTTCAACAAAATCGGTGATGGCATATTTAAGATATAAATAAAAATATCGATTTTATCAAAAAAGTTTGGAAATGTAATAAACCGGTTCTTACTTTTTTAATCGAAAACTACGCAAGATGCGAAAACAACTCGAGAATCAAAAATATTGAATTTTTAGTTGCTTAATACGAAAAAAATATAAACTGTTTGAAAAAGTCAGCGGCGCACACTTTTTTTGTCAATAATATTCGGTATGTTGCCCTCCTGGACGCCACTGAACTTTACATTTTTAATCTAATTAAGGCTAAATGAGCCCCTTATGACTACAGATAACCCTGCCAAATTTCAACAAAATCAGTAAAATCATATTTATGATATTAAACAAAAACTCATTTTTTATAAAAAGTTTGACATCCTGTATCTTGGAAACTATGCATTTTCGGATCCATGTTCATATGAAAAAATTTGCATGTTTTTTATATAGAATCGCCCTCTGTAATTTGGCGACGCTATTTCCGGACATCCTGTATACCGCGGGACTGAAGTAGTACTTTCAATCCCGAAGTTTATGGCCCTAATAATTTACCTGAGGGATTAAGACTACTACTTCAGTCGCAAGGTGTATACGATATTTTTCTTACTTCCTAAATTGAAACGTATAAAAAATGCACATAGAAACCTTTACAAAAAACATAATTATTACAAATAAAGCGAGGCGCACGCCAGGACGGCCGCGTATTTTTGAGAAGTTACTGCTTGACAAGTTACCGTAGTAACGTTGCGTTGTGACAAGAATAATTTTGAAATATCATTACTAGTGTCAAAAGCTCAGTCAGTATTTGTAATTTAATCCTTACGGGATTTCCGACAATATTTAGTCCCGGAGGGACAAAAAGTGACACTTTAGTCTGTCACAAGGTAGTGAAGTTATTATTTCAGTCCCGGAAGTACGAAAAACATATTTTTCGTTATTTATTAATGTTATGCAGACATTGCAAATATTTTGTCTCTCTCACATACATGGATTTCTTATGGCAACTGCCTCTACTGTCAAGTTGACAGGTAAGTGCGTCACATCATTAGTTTTGGGAGGTCAATAGCTACCCAAAAATACAAAGAAAAATCAAGGTCAATATTTAAAAACTAAAGTTGATGATGGGCCCGAAAAAACGAAATGTCGGATCTGAAATCTAAGGATGTCACCTTGTAGAGGAAAAAAAGTGGCAATGAGAATGTGGCACTTATTTTGATTCATCTTTTAAAATAAAACCAGGGTATCATAAAACGATTTCGCAAAAATCATATTTTTTGCGGATATCTAATTTTCCACATTTCGCAAAGGCATTTTATTCAGTGTTAAATTGCCCAACTTTGCCCCAATTTAAACATCTCTTTATCTATTGCGGTTTCCGAAATCATCATGCGTACACTCGATTTTTTAACACCCTGTATGTTTTTATTAATGAAAAAAGGGCTTATTAAGAAATTTCGAAGATTTGGGTAGGCGTGGAAATGATGGCGACTAAAACAGATATGAATGTCAATTAGGTCTAACACAAGATCGTTTACATGATCAGTTACTTTCAGGTGAGCATACCCTATTCGCCTCTTAACTTTGAGTACTCATTAACTAGGATGAATAAATATTTTATGTAAAATTAAATCATTGTCTGAGTTTTAATCGAAAATAAGTTTCAAAATAATAATAACTAAAAATAATTTGGTAAGAACAGGAAATTTGTATCAATTTAGAGCTGCACCTCTTTTTTAATATGGTGTGTATGAAAGAATTAATATCACTAAAATTACTATCAGTTTTCAATGCTTAGGGACTATTCTTGCCAAATTATTCTTAGTTATGAACTTTGAACCGCGCCTAAGGTAAAATTTAAATCAAAGATTTATTGATTGTAATAAATCAGCACTCAAAGTTAAGAGGCGATTAAGACATGTGAAAAGTAACTAATCATGTAAACCATTTTACGTTAGACGCAGTGATCATAATTGACATTCTCTTTTGTTTTAGTCACCGTCATTTCAGCGCGTACTACCCGAAAATCTGGGAAACTTAATAGTAACCATTTTTTCTAACTACAAACAAATTAAACCATTCCGCGTCATACATAATTAAATTTGTATTGAAAAATGCTATCAAATAAAGAATGTACTATTTTTTACAGACCATATGAAAAACAAAGTTGATGATGATATCTTCTAAACGAAACGTCGTATTAAACATTCGTAAACGCTATCTTGTAGAGCTGAAAAAGTGGCAAGTGTCTTTTGGTTTTTATAGCTATTCAAATATCTTGAGACAAAAATAAAACCTAAATTTTAAATAGTCAGCAGAAAACATTAAGCGGTATTGTAGAAGCAATAAATTAGCTAAGCTATTCCGATAAATATTACATGAATCACGTTATCGCGTGCCACGGACAGCGGGCTGCACATGAACCGTTCAAAACCTTCCTTTATCAGGTATATATAAAGTTGCAAGCCAGCGCGACCTACAGGCCGAATATAAGAACTATTCTGTATCTTAATCGGGATAAACGAACCATACT
>MU188471.1:0-11140 GCA_016904865.1 Pissodes strobi | reverse complement strand
AATATTATGCTTTTACATTGATTTTTTCAAGGCGAACAAAACACTATTTATAGCTTATCCGTCAGTAGTAGATATCATCGAAGAATAGTTCGTTTTATTATATCAACTTGCTCTGAAATATTCAGGTAATATCATGAATGGCGGGGAAATTGAAATAATTTTTGAATTAAGCTTATTAGGTAGAATTGAAGACCTCGGTGCAAGAACCGGGTAAAACGTTGGGAAGTCGAAAAAAACTTAATATTTTTGCGAAATTTCAAAAAATTATGCTTAATGGTATTAGTTTTTCTAGAGTTACATTATATAAGCTGTATTTACCTAGACACTGCTTTTCATTTTCATTGCAGAAGCAAAAAAAAAGTTTGAAAAGATGGAGTTGTCTGTTTCTTGTCCCGAAAAGCCCAAATAATGAAAATAAATTCAAGACACGTGTAATGTTTTTGTATTGAAAATTAAATATATAAATGAAAATATTGTAAACAAATAATATTTTAAACATTGGAAAAACTAACATTTCCTTCGTCTCGATCTTCGTTTATATCTTCAGAATTTGGGCCTTCTATGTCCACAGTGATGTTTTCAAACATGCGGTTATAATAACCTTGATCATAAAAGTAGTTACTTTATATTTAAATCGTCAGTAAGTTTTGTGTGAAAGCTGCATTAAATCAAATATTTTCACTGACTGTTCTATCATTATGGTATCTCAATTTTTAAATTTAAGAGTAACCGTTTTTTTTTTTTCAGTTATAAAGAGAAACCTAAAGAAAACACCAAGACTTAATAAGTCCAGCATTTAATCATTTAAAATGGAATCCAAGAGTATTAAATGGTAAAATAGTTTTCACATTTTGATTTTTCTAGTCAGTAAAACACACTTAATTTTTCTTAGTGAAGAAAAAAATGTTTTGAGTAAACTACAAGCAACTGAAAAAGTGTCAATTTCATTAGAATCAAACAAGGAACTAGTTCAGCCGCAAACAACATATGTCGAAAAAGAATTAGAGTATGTTTATAAAGAACATAATTGAAATGTTCAATTAGATGAACAAATAAAGGAACTTGAAAAAAGAACGAGGGAAGAAACTGTAGCATTTAATTTTTCATGAATAATATTAATAGCAAATGCTACCTGTTTTTTTTTTTAGAATTCAAGCAATATAGAATTACGATTGTTTTCATATATTGAATGTATTTAAGTAACTCTCTGGAAAAATAACACTTAACCCTTATTTGTTACATGCCTGCTTTTATTTGTATTTATTTAGAACATAAGTTATTTCATAACTTAAGCAAACATTAAGTTATTAAGCCACGTAGTATCAGACATTCTTTAACTTTCCTTTTACGAGATGTTGATAAATACTAATACCTTTCTTCACGGTTGGATTTCTTATAGTAATAAAACATACTTTTATTATATTAATTCAAGCCACTGATTCACTACATATTATCTTATTAATTTAATATTGCTTTAATTTCTCAATAAAGATTGTTTTCTTTTAAATTAATTCTCATCTTGAGTCATTATGTTTCATGCAAGTTAATATTTAAATATGACGTCATTCCTGATTGTGGTTACGATGCTGACTCGAGCAATCGAACCCGAGCGACACTAATGTTCATTTTGAATTGCACTGTGCATGAAAAAGCAGCTTTCGCCGCTCCGTGTCGATGAGCTGACAATAATTGACATCGAAAAGAGGTCAAGCGGTCAAGTTGAAGTAGCCTTTGTCTTCATGATGTAGCCGAAGTGTCTAGACCGATTTTATAGTTTTGAGTTTAAGAAAACATCATGGGTCCATTAGGCCAAAAGATTTTCAAAATCTTGTGCCATTAGGCCTGAGAAGGGCTTGGCTTATTATATTTTTGTCTAATCCTTGAAGATGCCTTTTAATTTTTATGGTTAATCCATCACCACCTAGTAAGGTAGGTAATCGTTGGCTTGTGCTTTATAAAAAACAGAACATTTCAACAATCTTAAGTAAAGTGGCTAAAGACTTCATGTTTGTTTCAGGTTTTATTATGGGATGTTAATATTAGAGAATATTAGGATAATTTTGATTTGAGAATGGCATAAAGATGCTTTAAATTCCAATTGAGATTTACAGTCTATAGATAAATCTTAAGCTTCCATGCTTCATGGACAGGGTAGGGTAGAAGATTCAGTTTGGTCCGGAATTTCACATGTTTAGAGAAGTGAACAATATACCACAGAAACCTCAGAGCGGGAAGCACTTATCCAGCTGACAGGAGTAACTCAAGGCCAGTTCTTTCCTTTTATTATATAAAAGATCAGCCGTCTACCTAGTGTAAAATTTTATACTTTATCACTAGCTAATTCATATTAACTTTTTACCTTTAATTGTTCGGCTCACTTGGTAGATATACACATTTAATGCCTTTTACTGATAAACCTATTTAATAACCTTGGAAACAAAGATTCATGAGTCTTTTCCCTCTAGGTATAATTTATTAAATAAACCACCCAAAGGGTAAGCGTTACCAAGATAAGCTCCTTCATAACATTATTTTGTTTAAACTGCAGAAATGGATTATATCTTCATATTTTAATTATGTGTTATTCCCAACGAAGACGGTAGATATTCTTATAAATAAAGAATACTTGTTTTGTTTATGTTTGAAGTGTTTACTGCTTGACTGTTTTCCCCATTTCGTTCTTGAAAATACAATTAACATCTATTAAAGACAATCTAGGTTTTGTGATTTACTAGACTAGGAACTTGCAGTATCTCTTCCAAATTACGTGGCGCCCAATTTAAGTGCACAAAGGCCATATGCCAAGAACCCCGGCCTCCGCATTAAGAGCTAACCGTTCGAATTCTTTAGTGGCAAAATAATGCCACAAAACGTTAAAAAAAATGACAAATACTAACATGTTTTTAATTTAGATTGAGTAGATTTATTGATTAGAATTATTTACAAATGTAAATGATTTTAAGCTGTAAAAATATGTGAACAATAAAACTACAAGATTCTTTTCCAGTAATGATTTTTTTCTTCTCAGTTCATAAAAGAAAACTAATTGAATTCAATAAATTGGGTTAATTAATAAATACTAACGCAGTCTATTGAAATAATTATTAATCAAATATCTTTTATGCTGGTCATTCTGTTCTTCAGGAGGTCTTTATTTTCAGGTACTTCTAGATTATTAATGAGAGCTTCCATCTCCTGATTCATTTCTGGTGATTCTTCCTTCTTTTCAGCAATTGCTAAATTATGTAAAAGCACGGGGCACGTCTTTTCCAGACTCCTATAGTCCTTTCAATAATATTCCTAGTCCGCACTATAGATTCCTAAAATAATCTTTCAGCTTCATTAGCAGGATTTTCTAATGGCGTCATTAAATATTTTTTAACATCGTAACCACTATATTCTATTAATAAACCATTTTAAGCTTTAAGAGCAGAATTATTAAAAACTGTCACATCAGGAACGGGGCCTGGCCACCTTGAAATAATATTTCTTATCTTCTTATCATGGTCACAAGCAATCATTGCATTTATCGAGAAAAATCCTTTACTATTTCTGAACCACTCTACTGGATCATTACCTGGGCTCTGAATTTTTATGTGTGTGCCATCTATCACTAATAGTCCAGTAGGAAAAGCTGATATGTTAAACAATCGTTGACTCATTTTTACTATTTCAGCTTCTGGAAATTTTATGTAATACTTTAGAGAACATGTTACCTTTTTAATAAATTTGCAGGCAGTAGATTGATGCACTCCTGAAGGGTCACCAACATTAATTTGAAAATTGCCTGTAGCATAAAATCGTCAACAAATTAATAGTTGTTCCATTGGGTTTAGCGCAGCATTCCTAAACAAAAATTAATTAAACATATATACTAAAAATAATTATACCGAGTACAATTAATATAACGAATATTTTGATTCTTTACTTACCGTTAACATAATATCAACTATTTGCTTCGATAATCTGAATCTATTTCGAAAATTAACATGATCCCAATAATTTAGATGATCGACTCTCTCTTGTATAAATTGGGGCCTTCGATGAACGATATTGATTAAATCTTCTAATTCTCCTTCTGAATCTTCAGAAAATAAATCGACACTAAAATTAAAAATGTTATGAAACACAATATTATTAATTTCTATTATGATATATAACAGACGATGAAAATGTACGAAAAAATGTAGCGATCATAAAAGAACTCCAAACAGTCCACAGTGCGATTGCAAAATGTAGGTTGAAACTTACTGGTAACTCTTTTCCAACCGCTTTTTTCCCTCTGTTAATGTAACCAATTGGCAAGGAATATTTATCCGGCTGATGTGCCTAGCAGAAGGTTCATAATTTAATTTTAAGCGCTACCAGCAGGATAAATTTGCCAGATACTTTATCAGCAGTTCCAAAATTTGGCCCTAAAGCAATGTCTACATCGGCAGCGTTCTAAAATTGAGAATTTACCTATTAAAGGTAAAGTTACTAAGTCATGTACCTTAATTTTTAGTAATAGAGAAAAAACTTGATATACAACTTTAAGGTCTTCCCTGAATCTCAAAAATCAGTTAGTAAAAAAGGACTATAAAATACCTATATTGTGCCAATTCTTCGTAGAGCTAGTAGTCCGAAATTACTGATGCTAAAAAACCTTTATTATAAACATGTATTTCTTACCTTCACGTGAATTATAAAACCCTCTTTGGCCTCCAGCTTACTTGGCTGCCATTTATTCTTCGATTTTTATAGGGACTTGAGTGACAAAAAAAAGAGGTATTATGCTAAAAATAAACAATTGGTCTGTATCTGAAACATAAGTAAATTAACGCTTGTTACATTTTAAGGTAACTCTTTATATAGGTACCATCCAAATCCTCTAGCTTTCCCTCATTTTTTTGTATAGGCTTCAATGGCACGTCTTACAAAACTATTGCAATTTCCTTCCGATACCTTGGCAAGGGCTTTTGAGAATTTTGGCACATTATTGTAAAAAGTGTGATCGTGCCCTGGATATAGTTTATTAAAATCTTCGACAAGCTAAAAAATGTAAAATAAAAATTGACTCTGGGAGGAAAATATGTACATGATTATTTATTACATTTTGACAAGGGTTAACTTTTGCAAGTAAAAAGTATAAATATGAAGGTTAGAGGGTTTTATCTCCATTATCTTATGCATATGTCGTCAAACAACACATATCACAGATAAAAATTATCAAAATGAGCATGTAACACTCTATACAGGGTGTCCCTAAAATCCCCAATCACTACAAATAACGCTGCCAAATTGATGCATGATAGGTGGACGAATAAATACAATTTTAAAACTTTTACAACATGTAGTCACATTAATACAGATACCAATTTCATCTCTAAAAATGAAAAATGTAACACTTATCAAAGTAAAGCCAAGCGAACACTTGAGGGCCGGAAATGATTTAAAATAATTAAAAATACTCATATGAGAGCTCTTTAACATCTGCTCATGCCTGTAGGAAAATGCGAAATTTCAGAATTCTTGCACTTTTGAAAATGGTTCTACATTATTTATAAGCGAAATTAACTGGTCGTCTTCTTTAATATCTACAAATAAATATTGTATAAAGGTGTGCAATATAGTACCAAAAACTTACCAGAAAGGCTTTATGCCTCTTTCCTCGGCTTGATGAGGCCTAATTTTCTGTATTGTTTCCTTACTTGAATATAATGATGACACAATTTGCCACTCGCAGCCCTTGTTTCGCCATTTTCTGTTTACACATCTGGATCCTCATGTGAAAAACCTCATACACTTCCTGCGCCAATGTTTTATTGAAGTTGATTGAACAACTAACCAAAACTCGCCAAAAGCACCAAAACGTGCTAAAACGTATCGGAACAGATTAAAAATATTAAAGTAAGTTAAAACTAACCCAGCTTAACCGAATTTTGGCGACCAACCAAAAACAATAAAATTGGTTATAACTTATCGGAATCGGTTCAAATGACTAAAATAAATTAAAGTTACCTGAAATTAACCGAAAGTTGATTGAACGGCTAACCAAAAGCACCAAAAAGGGCTAAAACGTATCGGAACAGATTAAAATTATTAAGGTAAGTTGAAACTAACCCAAATTAACCGAATTTTGGCAACTTAAATTCACCAAAAATAATTTAAATTGGTTATAACGTATCAGAACCGGTTCAAATAACCAAAATAAATTGGAACTAACTGAGACTAACTGAAAGTTGATTGAATGACTAACCAAAAGTAACTAATAGCACAAAAACGGGCTAAACGTATCGGAACAGATTAAAAATATTAAAGCAAGTTCAAACTAAGCACAACTAACCAAAAACATTAAAATTGGTTATAACATCGAAACCGGTTCAAATGACTAAAATAAATTAAAGCTAACTGAAATTAACCGACAGTTGATTGAACGGCTAACCAAAGGCACCAAAATGGGCTAAAACGTATCGGAACAGATTAAAAATCTTAAAGTAAGTTGAAACTAACCCAAATTTACCGAATTTTGGCGACTAACTAAAATTAACCAAAAACATTTAAATTGGGTATAACGTTTCGGAACCGGTTCAAATGACTAAAATAAATTGAAGCTAATTGAATGACTAACCACAACTAAACAAACGGGCACCAAAACGGGCTAAAATGTATCGGATCAGACTAAAAATATTAAAGCAAGTTAAAGCTAACCCCAATTAACCGAATTTCGGTCACTAACCAAAACTAGCCAAAAACATGAAAATTGGTTATAACGTATCGGAACCGGTTCAAATGACTAAAACAAATGAAAACTAACTGAACTTAACAGAGGGTTGATTGAACGAGTAACCAAAAGCACCAAAAAGGGCTAAAACGTATCGCAACAGATTAAAAATATTAAAGTAAGCTGAAACTCAACCAAATCAACCGAATTTTGGCGACTAACTTAAATATCGGTGTCGGAACCGGTTGGAATAACTAAAATAAATTGGCACTAACTGAAAGTAACCGAAAGTTGACTGAATCACTATCCAAAAGTAAATAAAAGCACCATAACGGGCTAAACTGTATCGGAATAGATTAAAAATATTGAAGTAAGTTAAAACTCACCCAAAGTAACCAAAAACACTAAAATTGGTAATAACGTATCAGAACCGGTTCAAGTGACTGAAATAAATTAAGATTAACTGAAATTAACCGAAAGTTGATTGAATGACTAACCAAAAGTGACCAAAAGCACAAAAATATTAATAAGTTGAAACTAACGTAAATTACCCGAATTTCGGCGACTTGACCAAAAACAATAAAATTGGTTATCACGTATCGGAACGGGCTCAAATGACTAAAATAAATTAAAATCGTGTAAAACTAACCGAAAGCTGATTGAATGACTAACCAAAACTAATCAAAAGTTACCAATAGCACCAAAACGGGCTAAAAAGTATCGGAATAGGTTACAAGAATTAAAGTGAGTTAAAACTAACCAAAACGAAACGAATTTTGGCGACTAACCAAAAGTAAGCAAAAACATTAAATTTGATTATAACGTACGGAGTCGGTTCAAATGACTCAAATAAATTGGAACTAACTGAAACAAACCAAAAGTTGATTGAACAACTAACCAAAACTAACAAAAAGTAACCAGAAGCACCAAAGCGGGCTAAAACGAATCGGAACAAGTTAAAAATATCACACCAACGTTATGGCTAATTATATATTAATAGATTTTCCTATCTACAAGTGGAGGGTAATTTATTAGGTCTTTATATCCGCACCTTTTTTGTAATTGTGATAATATTTAATATTAATGTTAAACATGCATTTCTTTAATGATAATATATTTATTATAAACACGTGTTTGTATTTTTACTTTTTAAACTTTGCTTTTAAAAACCATTTGATTTTTTTTTTCATTGCGTCATTTTCAATGTCCCCTCGGTTGCATCCTTGCGAAGGACTGTGAACTTTTCTAACCTCTACTAGTATTCATTTCAGAAGCTGCATTAAAATTTCTCCCATATGCATTAGTCAATTTCAGGATTTGTTTGTATATCAAAGCATCTTTCTTATCTTATCACTAACACTGACCGACATATCCCAGTAGTAATAAATCCCCAACGAGACGTACTCCAAATGAATTATTATGAGCTGGCAGGATGATTATGTTGTATAAATAACGTTCGTATACTGATGAGGAGTTAGCAGGTTAACCCTATATAAAGTAGTCTATGACAATATCGATTAATCCTGCTTTGTTCTGTATAAGTTGCAACTGGTAAATGCCCTGTATACCTCTATTTACCCCTAAATAATGTAAGTCCCTCATTCAAAAACAGCCCCTCCCTCCAAAAACAGCCCCTCAATACAGCCCCTCATTCAAATAACAGCCCTCAACCTAGATCTGTCTAGAGCTGTATACAGACCTGTCTAAAGCTATATACAGACCTTTCTAAAGTTGTAAAAAGCTGTACACAGACCTGTCTACAGCTGTATACAGACCTGTCTAAAGCCGTGCGTTGACTAGTCACCAGTTATGCCGTAGAAAATGTTCTGAATGTTACAAAATCCATGTATACTGTTATGGTAGACAAAAGGTACAAAATATTACCTTCAATTCCACGGGATGTGGCCCACCAAATCCCATCGTCAAACTGTTGAGAGCAGTTTGATTACGGGGAGTGACGCCCCCGCCATTCCGAGTTGCCACGGGATGTGGCCCATCAAATCCCATCGTCCTCCTCCAGGCTGGAGAACACCAAAATACAAAGTCTGGAGCTGATCACTGGGGAACCAACAAACCCCATTTTTACCCCTGTCAGACTAGGGACCGCCAAAGGAATGAGTCTGCGGCCGATGCTTCGAGTGGAAGCGGCCCTAGGTGGTAGATGCATAAGCCTACTCGCATCGTCCGGTGAAAGACCACCCCACCAGAATTGGGAAGCGCTAAGTGGTTTTCCCAAATCACGTTCCGCTTCCGCGCTGGTGGTCCCGGGTTCCACAGTAGGAATATATGGACATGATGGTGCTTCCAGGATCAAAATATTCCGGAAGTAAACTCCCCGGCCATTCAGATCTCCGGGCGCTGGGTGGCCCTGGGAGCCCTTCATTCCGCATTTCACAGACAGCAAAGATACCGAACCAATTTAGAATTGATTTCTGGAACATAAGAGGCCTAAATACAAACATAAATTCGGTACACCAACATCTACAAGCAAATAGACCACACACTGGCCTTTACAGAAACACAAGTATGTTCTACAACAACAACAGTGAACTACCCCTATCCTGGTTACGACTTACATACCCGATTTAGATATAAGTGCGGAATATGCCTTTTTGTCCGACGCGACCTTTCATGTCACCGCGAGGAAACACTCGAACCGAACAACCTTGACGTCATGTGGCTCAAGTTCACCGCGAAGGGATTAACCAAATTTATATGTTGTCCCTATCGCCCTCCGAGCGATAGAGCCTACCAAAGCTTTTTTCAACACTAGCTACCACTTTTGACTCAATACAGGTCGATCACCCCAGTTCAGAAATAATCGTTCTGGGAGACTTCAATGCCCACAACACCAACTGGCTCAAACATCACAACAAGACCGACAACGAAGGTAGAGAAGCTGAAGCATTTGCCATCAGCTGCGGGCTTACTCAACTTGTAGACGAACCAACTCGAATCTCGCCGCCCTCCTGGGTCTTTTTCTGACCACCAATCCTGACCAGTACAAGGTTACAGTTGGTCCGCCATTAGGTACTAACCCAAACTTATTACAACGGTTTGTGAATTGCCACCCATACAGAAGGATCCACCATTGCCTCGCAAAATCTGGCATTACAATTCTGCAAACTGGGACGATCTAAGGGAGTTCTACCTAGATTTTCCTTGGCTCGACGTCTGCTTTGGCACTGACGACCCGTCAGTCTGCTGCGAAGAGATCACGCAAGTAATCTCCTCAGGAATTAAAGCATACATCCCAAATTCCATCAAGTTACCATCAAAAGGAAAGCCCTGGTTCGACAGAAGATGCGAAAGAGCTGTAGGAAGGAAACAGCAAGCCTACAAGTACTGGCAGCAAAATCAGACCGCCGAAAATCGCAACTATTTTATCGAAGCGAGAAACGAGTGCAAGCGTGTGATCGACGAAACTAAGGACAAACACAATCAAAGGATCAGGAATAAACTTTTGCAATGCCCCAGTGGTTCCAGGAATTTCTGGTCGGTAGCAAAGGCAGTAAGTAACAACTTTACAAAAACGTCTCTCCCACCTTTGACGGACGAACGTGGCATCACGGCGACTACAGCCAAGGAAAAAGCAAACATGCTCGCCAAAATGTTTTCATCGCACTCTACCTTAGACGTCCCCCAAGACAAGACTCTCCCCACCATACCGAACATCAACACTATCATGGCAGAAGTCAAGTTTTCTCACCGTGATATTCGCAAATTCGGACGGAGTACCTGCCATCGTGTTAAAGAACTGCGCCAACGAACTAATACCCGTTTTTTCCAGGCTTTTTTCTCTGTATTATGGAAAAGGGATTTACCCATCTTCTTGGAAAGTCGCTCGAGTGCAACCTGTTCCAAAAAAAGGCAAGAAAACCATGCCCTCAAACTATCGTCCAATTGCCTTACTTCCAATAATCTCCAAAGTTATGGAACGTGTAGTCAATCAGCAACTACTCAAGTATCTTGAGAACAACAAAATAATCAGCGATAATCAATACGGCTTTCGCAAAGAGAGATCGACAGGAGATATATTGGCCTATGGCACTCATACAGTGATGGGCTAAAATATGGAACAAATTCATTATCTCGTAAACCACAATTTTTTTAAAAATCGCTCGAACCCGTCGATTTTGTTTTTCGATCGCGCATATTCTGACATAAAATGTAGATATACAGGGTGTTCCAAATTAGAGTGACAGAAAAAATATTTTTTTATTAAATGGAACCTCCTGTATATTATTGCATATTTGGATTTTGCGGAGAATTCTAGACATATTTCATGAATAATGTCCTATACCTATCTCCAACTGTTTTTGAAATATTGACAGTTGAAAATCGACCATTTACCAAGTTTGACAGCCTGTGAAATCTAAACGACTAAAGGTAGAGCAAAATGGTTTGCACTTTCCTATCTTGGTTTTTCATAAGCTA
>MU188470.1:27945-62133 GCA_016904865.1 Pissodes strobi | reverse complement strand
TACTTTTTTAATTTGGAAAAACTTTTCCTTATATGATTTTGCTGTATCTTTATAAATCAAGGTACTTTACTCTTGACGCGATTTGGGAAAAATGACATTTGCGCCCGCACTAAAAGCAGTACGGAAAATCTGAAATATTCATTTACCGTTTTAGGGCAAGCACCAACTTTTATCAAGAATAAAATTTTCTGAAAAACCAATAATAAAAAAGTTTCCCATATGTTGCATACTTTTTTGGACACACTGTAGAAAGATAGACGACGAAGAACAAACGGCAGCTCCGTTAGTTATGTGCAGTGGTGCTTTATTAAGGCAAGACAAGTTTATTAAATAAAAAGCCAAAACCGCGGCGATGGCGGCCAATTGCGTTATTTAAAAAACGTCGGAACTTCTAGCAGATTTAAAGTTCCAGCATATCAGCGGCCAATACAAAAATGTTTGAATAATTTATTATTCTTCGGACCACTCCATATTCACTGAAAATTATTGCGTCGTGAAGCCCGAAGACGCGCAAAATCCGAGGCCAAATCCCTTTGAGGTCACCCCAAAAACCGACAGAAAACAGAAAAAGCCTCCCTCGAGCTGCTCGTGGTAGACCATCGCCACATACACTACAGTAGTGTAGGATGTAGGTGGCGTTGGGTAGATTCGCGAGCCCCGTATAAATATGACGAACTACCGAATTAGGCTTATCTTATCTTATCTTAATTGTTGACCCCTTTACACGGGGGTTGGATGGCACTGTTACGAGGTAATTTGCCAGCATACCCTTCTTCCGATGCTTAGACAGAGGCAGAGCTACCCTTCTGCTTGTGTTACACGTTAGTCCACTTTAAAGGGTCTTGTATTCGGTGGGAACCTTTAGTAAGACGGGCCTGTGCCCCTGGTGATTTCCGAGCTATGTACAAATATAAGCTAATGAAATGGAGACCTCAGTGCTTTGTATCGGAATGATGACAAAATGACGGCATAACCAGTCACTGTCACAATCTCCAAATACCTCACTGGTTCAGGAAGCCCCCTGACAGGCCCCCGAATAATGGAAAATCTGTAGGAATCTTTCACCACTTCTTAACGCCTCCCGATCAAGTACCAAGACTCTGGACCCTTTCTTAACTCCCGACGCCAACACACGTGCCAGTTACAGGACGGCTTGCGAGCGCGCCGCGTGTTGTCGATTCAAAGGTCGCGACGGAAGTGCTAACTAGGCTCGGTGGACGCGCGGCGCATGTGCGCATTGTTGAAGTACTCGTTAAGGTGGGTGCAGACCGGCCGCGCCGCGCAAAACCTTTTTAGACGTTGCAGTTGCTAGTGTACTGTAGACATGGAATTGTGCACAAACACACACAAACGATCTGATCCGCGCGTGTTCCTTGTTGTTCGACCAATTGTCGGTACATCAAAAGAAATTCGAGGTTCGTGCGCGTTTTGGCGCGTTCGGGTCGGACGTAGTACAAGCCAAATTTGCTACGGGGACGGTATATTCATTCGATATTGTCTTCTGTGATTATTTCTTTCCTTTAAGTCTTAAATAAAATATATTTGACAACTGGACTTCGTTTAGTAAATAGAAGATTGCTACCACTATAATTTTTTTTGACTGTTTAGTAGCCTTGTAGTCCATCAGCGTCGTTTTTCTTTTTTCTCTCTTTCTCCACTGCATCACTATTATAATAAATGCAGTGGCGGCAATTGCAATATCAGTATCGTCCATATTAATGACCACTCTCAGCCACAAAATATAAATAAATATTTCAACGCGCGTAGCGGAGCACTGACAAGCCGGCCCAACTTTAGCGTTAGACCAATATCTCCTAGTACCCCATATTCTAGAGCTAGCGTTTGTTTGTTTACATCCCGACACCCGGATCTCATATCGCGCGCCATAATTCGAAATCAGAATCAAGGCATGTAATATGTATTGACAGTGGAATGTATTCGCGTAAACACACGTAAGCTGCTGTATATCCACTATAATACGGCTTTTGTTAAATATATCCTGGTTTTTAGTTAGATAAAGCAAAATATATCGTAGACAGTGTTGACAAGGTACGGGCACGTATTACAACAAGTAATATTTCACTTTTCGCATGGCCCTCCGCTCGCTACGGGGCCGAAGAAAAGAAAACTAACCAAGTGCTAGCCGAAACTAACCCAAGACATACCCAAAATCAAGAAAAAAACTGTTTAGAAATATGACCTTAAAAAAAACGGAGGGATTTGAACCCGGGTCGCCAAAGTGAAGGCTAACCATCCAGACCACTAGACCATCACCGGACTTACAATTGACTGGTTGTATCGAGGAGACATGGAAGTCAACGGACAGTGGGGCGATATGGGATCCGGGTGCCGGGATGTAAACAAACAAACGCTAGCTATAGAATAGACTCTTCCTAACTCAAGGATAATGGTTAGAGGAAGTGGACGCTATATATGAGCAGCTGATGAACAACGCGTTGTGTAATTAATATTTATCATTGCGTTTTGTGATTATTTAAGAAGAAATTTCAGGTGTACGGTGCAGCACACGTATTTTTTTGTGATGTTTTGATGCAGACACGGTTAAGGGAGTTATGTTCAAAATAAAAGCATGGCTGGTGTTAGTCCTGTCGTGTCATGGTCTAAAACCAATCAAAAATAGTGGTATGTGTATGTGTTGGTTCGAATTTTTCTGATGTTGATTTTGGACCTTCGATAAATGCTCTTCAATGGTCTTGTTAAACCTCTCAACCATGCCATCTGACTGTATATGTAAGGTTGTAGTCCGTGTTTTATGAATGTTGAGTAAATCACAGTTTTTCTGGAATATCTTGGATTCGAAGTTGCGTCCTTGATCTGACTGCAATTCTAACGGAATACCAAACCTGCTGTATAGGTTATTCACGCGAACCACTGCTATGGTAACAGCTTTTTGATTGGGGATCGCAAATATTTCAGGCCATTTACTGAAGTAGTCAATTGTTACTAAAATGTTCTTGTTACCATTATTCGGTTCTGGAAAAGGGCTCGCTACGTCAATTGCGATACGTTTAGATCATGTTTTGGGCGCTTGACTTGGGGCACAGGTAGGGTTGCCAGACGTCCCGTATTTCCTGGGACGTCCCGTAATTTTGCCATAAACTTATTAATTGTCCTGCCGGGACAGCTGATGTCCCGTATTTCGGCAATGTGCCACAAAATGACAAAATCAATAAAAAAAATGCAGGCCCGACGCTCATATATTTTATTCTTAACCATCTGCACGAGTCCTTTAGCCTGACGAGACCTGGGCTTGCGTAAACACATTTCTGATAAATAGATATCTTTATGGTCCAGGGAATTGCTGTTGATACGGCGGCCCGGATTCGATTCAAGCGGCAAGACATGCTCTTTTTTTTAAGGCTAGTGTGCTTTTTTGTGCTTTTTTCTTGAGTCTGGACATGCCTTGGGTTAGTTTGGCTGCGGAGTGCGGAGGGCCATGCGTGAAGTGAAAACAAAATACAAATTAAAAATGTAAACATGTGATGCATCAGGCATCTCGTGCAGATGGTTAAGAATAAAATATCTGCGCCTGGCGGCGCCGTAGTGCTTGTCAAATCGGTTGTTTGACTTGGAGCTAGCCGTCTGACCAATAACACAATGACTTGGTTTGTTTACTATTTAGAGGGTTTCTTTACTATTTTAGAATGTCTAATATTTCACTTCACGCGGAGGGCCATCCGCTCGCTTCGGGGGCGCAACCAACAAAAACTAACTAAAACCAAAGCATGCCCAAAATGAAGAAAAAAACTTTTTGCAAACATAACCTCAAGAAAGTAAAAAAACACCGACGATAAGCGAACCCGGCCGCCACACCACAGGGAGAGCATTCTGACCACTGAGCCACCAGAGCACTTGAAAGCAGTTCACTGCACTGTAAAGACATCGGTAAACTAGCATTTCAAAACGCAATCCCAGGACAACCCAGGATTTGTCAGGTGGTGGAACGCTCCTCGCAAGCTGTCTTTATCCGCCAATCTGACACTTTACTTACACTTGTTTTGTCTGACTCTGTTTGGTGTTCCGCTTGGGTTAGTTGAATGTAACTGTTGTAGCAGCTACATTCAACATTTTCTATAATATTGAACTTACACTTCACTGTGACTGATGGAAACATTTTGTGTAGAGTAATGTTGTAATTGTAGCCATACCATCACCGAACAGGCCTTGTATTTTGTGATGATTTCGAGGGATACTAACAGTTTTATAAATCCTAAAACTTACTCAATCGTCATTAAAATATTGACTCATTGGTGTAATGTAATTTGTAGCTTTGGGTTCGATTAAAACTTTATCAAATTTGTCTTGTTTCATTTGTCCCGGGCAACTTAAGAAAATCCCGTATTTTTAATCCTTTGTCCCTTAATGTAACAAAAAAAATCTGGCAACCCTAGCACAGGTTAAATACTGTCGGCACCACGATTTCACATCCTGGGAGTAGTTGACCTAGGAAAATCTCGCAGATCTTGTCAATCGTTTTGTTCACTCCGAAATGAGCACCAGACCTTCCATTATGAACTTCTTCCAGGACTTCCAACACCTTCTTCCTTGGTACCACCAGTGGCGTAACTACCATAAGACAAGTAAACGCAATGCGTTGGGGCCCCCCAGGCTTGGGGGCCCACTCATTCAGTGCCTAATGTTGAAGGTTTCTGTCAACTTAATCTAGGAACACCTTTCTGTCAAGCAAGGATTATTTTTAATTAAGTTCTGCATAATTTAATACCTAATGAAAAATTTGGTAACATCAGCGTCGCGACACTCGTCAGTCGCAGATCAGGATTAGTCCTGATTTGATTCGCAGTGAGCGCCAGTGTCTTTTGGTTTGACATTACGGAACTCCCGTTTTGTTGACATATTTTAACCTGTTGCCAAGAGCATTACCTTACCATTATCTTATAGTTTTAGTATTTGATACCCTAATTTTTCCTACGTTTTAAAAATGAGTGACCAGAAAAAAAATATATAAAAGCGCCCGCAATTAAAAGAAAACTAAAAAAAGAATTGGAATTAGAGAAAAATTGCGAAAATGTTTTATGTTCGACGAAATCGCAGTCTGAGCCAAATTTGAAACCATTTACGTCCAAACGCGATGACATTAGGGACAATAATTATATTTCTCAAGACGAAGATCACACAGAATATTTGATCGGTATAACACAACTTCAGGTGGCTAAGCCACAGGCATCAGCACAAGCGACTTAATTTTTCTGTGTGCTCAAATTAAAAAGTTCGATGAAGCTGAAATATCGTCAGACGCCGTAATATCAAGTAAAGACACAATACTCGAAAGTGATTTAGGTCATTTTGTTAATAAACCATTAAGATGTAAATGTGTAAAAAAAATTAAAAAATTTAGCATTCAAGTAAAATTAGGGACGAAATAAAAGAAGCTGGGCGTATAAAGAAAAGTATACTAGATTTTGAGTTGAGTTGGTGTTCTTATATATTAGGTTACATTATGTGTTATCAGAAGTGAATTTTATTTCCAAAACTTTACAAAAAGAAACAATTGCTTTGGACGAAGCTAGTTCTGTTTTACTAAGAACCAAAAGCAATGTGGGAAAACTGCCGTCAACGCTATAATGAGGTTCTAAAAGAAGCACGAACAACTGCTTTGAAATGGTACATTCCAACTAATTTTAAGAGTAGGTGACAAGTTATTAAAGAAAGTATCTGATGAATAAACTTTAGATCATCGTTTTGATTCCAGGGAACATTTTGAAGTGAAAACTTCTTTAGGTGCGCTCTGTACTTGTTTTTTGTGGGGGTTGAATGAGACCGAGCCGTCACGTAACGCCGTCACATAACGTAACGTAAGGCTGCATGTCCCCGTATAGGTATAGAGCTGAAATTTTCAGGGGATGTAGCCGGGGTAACAAGAAGATCCTGGACGAAAACGGGACCCCGTACCTCACCCCGTTTGGCCAAGGGAGGGTGCCACATGGGGGGCCACCTTAGACCATACGGTGGGGACCGGGGCTCTAATCCTCTAATTTAAGGGGGGATTTGGGGGGTATGTCTACAAGAAGGCTCGGATCGAAATTCTGACAAACGATGACCCCGCTTGTTGAAGTTTTCACTTCTATCGTGTGGTTTAAGCACACACAAAAATTAAATTTTTTTAAATTGGTGTTTTTTTATCAGCTATTGACATTATACAGTATCAGTTAACAACTAGATTTACAGGGTTAAATAAGATAAGTGGTATCTTTTTCTTTTGCAACCTAAAAATCTCATAAATGCAACAAAGTCTAAAATCCTTAAAAGCTACAATCAACAAAAATATTCTCAAATTATATTGCAAAATTTCTCTTTTACAATTTATAAAAACAGAGTTAAATCAAGAAATGACTGCAAAAAAAATGTTGATTTGAGCAAATTTATATTGACCTATTATTATTTTTTACCATGCCGATTATATTTGTGTCAGCTGAAGAATCTTTTAGTAAACTATTTAAGGAATCAAATAGGGCATGCAAGTTCGATTTAAATATTTATCTTTAATTTCCGTCGAAAGTGAAGCTCCCAACAAGTGAGTTGTGACGGAAAGGGGGGCCTACTTTTGTATTTTGCGTTGGGGCCAAAATATTTTAGTTACGCCACTGGGTACCACTAACTGTGTCTTCACTACTTTTCCATCGGCGCTTTCCCAGGCTCGTTTAAGAAGTCCATTTTAAACCAGAGAATCCCACTGAGCTCAAAATTTTAAAAGTAAATCCCATATAATTAATATTAAAGTCACCCGTGAGTATCTTCTTGGCTTTGTGGGGAAGGTTTACCAATACTTGATACAAACTTGAGCAGAAGGTATTGACATTTCCTGTGGGAGCTCTATAAATGCTGTAGGTATTTATATTTTCAATATTAATACAGCAGCATTCGAAAGTCTTGACTAAATTGAGCGGCGCAAATCGGTCGATGAATCTGGCTGCAACGTTGTCTCTAACCATTATAGTACTTCCCCCATGGGATATTGTGGATCTACTGTATATGGACGTTGTTGTATACACACTAACGCATATCTTCTCACTGGTAGTAATCCAATGTTATGTAAAGCACACAATTTCCGGATATTGTAAGTTACACAGTAGCTCTTCCATTTCCTCATTTTTGTTTCTAATGCTTTGAATATTTACTGAGAGTACTTTAAGACAATGTGGTGGCTTTTTGGGATTTCTCACGATGGCTTTCTTAAAACTTCATACTGTCTGTTGCGGTTAGTCGCGTGGGGAAGGGGTATTCAGTTTAAGAAGAATTGGTCTCCGAGGAAGCAATTTCTCCTGACTTCATTCCACTGTATCCTGCTTCAATGTTTGTTGCTCGAGCTTCAGGCTCTTCACCTGTCAAGCTTGTCCGCGATGTATCAGCGTTGCTTGTAACTTCACCATTCTTTACTACTTCTATTTCCGTTGCGCTTGTTTGTATTTTGCCATCTTGGAGACTTCTACACTGTAATTTAGGTTTATTGCTTGGTTTGCCATTAGCACCGCAATCAGGTGGTAAAATAAGGGAAGCCTATCTGTTGTACTACGAATATTAGAGGTAGCCTGGTCTTCACCTTCACTTCTGCTAGGAGTGAAATAAGTTGTAACTATTTTCGAAGCTTGGAATACTTTCTGTGTGTAACCTAACTAGTCATTAGAATCATATTGGAATTTGTCAGGGGTCAGGCGTTTAATATGCGTATCTAGTACTTCTTTGCTTATTTCCAATCTTTGTTGATCAATAAAACCATTTAAAATTGATCTAGACCTGAAGGGCGATGGGCCTACAATTAATATACCAGCATTGATATTTTTCAGCACTTGAAATACTTTTGGGTGAACCTTTTTTCCCTTTTTTTTGACATTTTGGAGTGTCCCGAAAATCACTACTCGATCGGCAGATGTTGAATTCCTGCATAGAAGAAGGCACACGAAGTCTACAATCTCCTCCACCAATGCCCTAGACTTGTTCTGGAGGTTGATAAAATAGTTATTTTTGTTACAAGTACCTAAAATGAAGTTTTTCAGTACGAATCATTTCGTGGAATCTGTTCTGTGGAATAGCAGATGAGTCCTAAAAAACTTCAGTTAGGTACGTGTGACAAACACTATTTTTTGTCATACGCTCCCAAAATTTTGTTATACGCTTTTTGCAATTCTTCAGAACGCCTAAATTTGCAAATTTACCATAATTTTTGAAATCATAATGTTCGACAAAGTTAGCTTAGAAATTGATATCGTAGCAATTATTTGATAATTTTGTCATGTCATTCGAAATTTGAAATTTAGACATATTCAGGAATTTTGGAAAAAGAAGCATTTTACGAATTTAAATGAGTCCGTAAAATAGCCATTTTTGGGAGCGTATGACAAAATAGTTATTTTTGTTACAAGTACCTAAAATGGAGTTTTTCAGGACGAATCATTGCTGAGCAGATGAGTCCTGAAAAACTTCATTTAGGTATGTGTGACAAACACTATGTTTTGTCATACGCTCCCAAAATTTAATTTTTATTTATACGCTTTTCGCAATTCTTCAGAACGCTTAAATTTGCAAATTTACCATAATTTTTGAAATCATAATGTTCGACAAAGTTAGCTTAGAAATTGATATCGTAGCAACTATTTGATAATTTTGTCTCAGGAATTTTGGAAAAAGAAGCATTTTACGGATTTAAATGAGTCCCTAAAATAGCCATTTTTGGGAGCGTATGACAAAAAGGGATTTTATGTAGCTTTCTTGAAAATAAGACCGTATTCTCTTACACTATTATCACTAATTACGAGTAACTGAGGGTTTCGGCAGTTTCTTTGCACTTCGCTTGCTGTTCTTTGTTGTTTTGTAGGACCTAATACATCGACATTTACTTCCAAGCAGATCGTGCCCTGGTTGGGGTTTTTGTTTTCATTTTCTGGCAGTCTACTTAGTATTTTGTTCTGCATCTTCATAATGCAGTAATTGTTTGTAGATAGGTTCCTGTAGTTGCTTGTGAATGCCCAGGTTGATCTTCTTTCATGTGTTCTATCTTGGAAAGCTCTATCGCGCTTTCTTTAAGTCTGTTAAAAAGCCTTCGTTTTCTTTGGTAAGTAATTCAATAGATGTCAGCATGTTTCTCTTTGTTTGATGACACTCTTCAAGGTCTTCTCGTATGCGCAGATTTTCGTTATTACATTCCTTAATTTCCATTTGCAGATCGCTAATTTTTTAATAAAAGCGATACAATTTCCATATCTTGTTTTTTCAGTTTTAATGATTATAGGCTTCAATCTGTTTTGTATTGCTGTCTTCTTGACTGGAAACTACGTCAGTAAACTCTTGTGTACTTCGTCTTTGCTTTCGGATGTAGTTTTCCTTATGTGCATTTTCCTTGGTTAGTTTGTTTACTTCTTTAGAAGTTCGCTTATATCCTCTTCATATTTAATTTTATTCTTTTCAAATTCTTGGTCCTTCGTCACACGTTCGTTCTTCACTTTTGTAATTTTCTCCAGTAGTATTGTCTTTTCATTTATCTTATCCTCACGTCTCTGCCTACATTCCTTTGAACACAAAATCTTTCCTGGAGTTATGGCGCCCTGATTAGACAAACGATTTTTACAACTGGTATGAAAATGTGCAAACACTGGACACAGCATACATTGGAATACTGTTTGTTGTGTTGTTGCAACACTTAAATGAATACTTGTTATCATCCTCTTCCAAACATTACGGAAAATTAATGAACTGTAGGGACACCCTTCCTCAATTTTATTCATAGGGCCAGAAATGTTTGATGGCGTAACAATGGACTTTTAACAATAATCTATTCAAATCTATTGGGTTATATTTGAATTACAGAAAAGGATTTATTTTGATTATTGCAAAAACTTGAAGTTACATAGCGCTGAACATCTTTGAACCATACTTATCATACCATATTTTTTATCCAAATTCTTGTTATCTATAATTAAAAAATGTATTATTTCTTATTTTTTTTCAATAAGTAAGTATAATGTCGTACTTTGACGCCCTATTGAACTACCCTGTGTCAAGGTATCGTCGAATGTTATTAATTACAAAAATGATAACTCCATTATTCCATATTTAATATTTTCGTTTTGATTTCAATGTAAGCTTAATTTCGAAACGCAAATCATTGTTTATTTCCTATGCACATATGCCAGGTCAAATAATTTGTGTTCACCAGGTAATAAAAAGCAACTCCAAACAGTCTGAAATTTTGAAATCATGGCTTAAAACTGGAGCAGTTTATATACTTCTAAAAGGATATATTTACTCATTCCTGTAGGAAAAACTGCAATTAACTTCTTCAAAATTTCGCTCATTTCAGTTAGTTTACAGCTGTTCGCTGCCTTTTCTTCCTAGGAGGATACGGCCCTGATTTTTCGCTAGACGTAGCATCTTAGACGTAGCATCTTCTGAGTTTCTGGATCTCTGATACCATCCACGAAATAATGAGCAGCAAGTTCCTCTTGAAATTATCGTGTTGCACCCGGGTCGGCCAATTGAATGAGACGCCGCCGCGCCGTCTACCTCTACCTCAAACGCTTGCAGGTTTTCACCAGGTTTCTGATGTCGGGGCATTACTTGTGCCTGATCCAGTTGTGTTCTGTGTTGGTCTCCAAATCGTCTGTCCAGGGCAGATACAAGGATGTCATATTTTCCCTGTTGGCTGATGGGAATGGTCTGTAGTGGTTTCAGGGCAGATCCATGAATCACTACCACTAGTGTTGTAGCTATAATTTCTTCGTTATTCAAATCATTGCAACAGCAGCGGCTTCAAATTGTCTTTTGTACATTGTCCAAGATGTTTAACAGGTCATACGTTGGAGGTTTGATATGCTGTCCTGTGGCGAATATCCCCTCGGTGAGTCCTTGATTTTTTCAGTCTGGTAACTTCCGCTGGTAGATTCGCTGTTTCTTTCTTTTATAATCATGCACTTGTATTTTTTCTGAATCCGATCCTGTTCTGTTTGTCTTTTATTATAGATAAATATTAAGTTTTTTTATCTTCTTGATCTTGTAACATTTCTTGAAGCCGGTCCTGTTCTGTTTGCCTTTTATCTTCTTGGTCTTGTAGAATTTTCTGAAACCGGTCCTGTTCTGCTCGCCTTTTACGTTAATCCTCTTTACGCCCATCAGCAATTAAAATTTCTATGAAATTATTTGCTTAATTTCTGCCATTTGTTGTCTTGTCTTGAGCATAGAATGTCCTGACTATTTCAAAACAAAATGTTATAAAAGGTTCACAGAATCGGCCGGTCAAACCGTTGACGTACTTGTGTCCACTTCTATACTCAGAGAACTCCTCACAATTATACTTCTGACACGTTACGTTACGTTTTTCCCGTTTATTCTGACAAAAGCTCAAGTTTTATTATTTTGAAATATATATTTCTAATCATTCTGTACAATTAAACACACTAAATTTCTTATCTAATTTTACAACTAATAGATCTTTACAATTCAACACTCAAAGATTAACTAACTGCAACGCGCGTTCTGCGCGTTATTTATATCCAGTCAAATATATATCGGGACTATTCCAGGAGCAACCGCGAGCCGCTTCTCTATTATTCTCTCCCGAGCGCACTACATCAGGAAAATAACAGCGTCAGGGATGTTCTTCGAGAGTGATGATTCATGCGGAAATAACGTGGACACGGCAAGCTAGTTCTATACGGTAGCCCAAAAACAGACAGATGGTCGCTAGCCGTGACAATAGTAAAGCGTCCTGTTACGCGTACGTTTTAGAATAAGTTGTAACATAAGCCTTTATGGTAGTTACAAACATGACAGAATGGCGAATGTTGTATTAATTAATTTTCTATTTGAGAGCACTTCACTACTACTAATACTTCTCTGAGTCCCGCCGCGCCGCTCCGCTTATATAGTCTAAAAAGGATCCTGGATACTCAGAAAACTAAAGTTACCGGAAACCGGAATACTGCAGAAAACAATTTCCGGAATACTTTAGAAGAATGGACCCAAACTAATTCGTAATACACGGGTAAGGGGACTTATTCCGCCTCGCCTATTTGAAGTTCTAGGAGGTGGAGACTTCGCCCTAGGGGGCTATCCGAAAACCTCCCGATGCGGTGTTGTATATCTTCCGAAATTTCCCAATGTTTATGAAAAAAGCAAGGCTGGAAACGTCGCACATCTGAACCATTATAACAGTTATTTTCATAAGAATGTTTTGCTCTTAGCGCCGCGAATTGCTTGATTCGGATTGGTTACTAGAAATTGGAAAACAGAAGCCAGAAGTTTACAAATTTTACTATTTACTATTAGGTACACCCTATTATGTTAAGTCTCAGCGCTGTGTAAGCAATAAAGCAATATAGATGTATTCCTGTTTTAGATATTAAGCAAATATTTCATATCGTCGATTGATATTAATGAAAACATTTTTATGACGTCAGTCGGAGATACAAACAGCAAAAATTCTGTTGTGGATTTTGAGGTAAGAAATAAATCATACTAAAATATTAAATTTTGATATTATTATCACTGGCGGGCGGATGATATAAGAAAAGTTAACATTATAAATTATTTTATTTAAAATCATAATATGGCTTACATCGCTCTGTATACAGGGTGGGCCGTTACGCAAACTGTAGACGTCAAAATATATTGGGTGAGGAGAAAATGCCTTAGTAAATTTTTGCTTTAAAAGGGCGTTAAAATTTGATGCTCAATTTAATATTTATTCCATAATTTGCATAGTTTTAAAGAAAACGGCGTGAAAATTGAAATGGGTGGTTTCTGGTGATGGCATTTGAACTTACTTTTTAGGTTGCTTGTAGGGGGACGCTAGTTACACACTTTTGATTAAAAAGTGCTCATTTTCTTCACTTTTTTCTAGAAAATTTTATCGCAATTTTGGATAAGAAATTTAAGTTCGAATTTCGGTTCGGTGTATCTTTTTTCTCTAGAAATCGTCGGTTTATCAGATTTTTCATCCCGGGTCGATGGTCTATTTTCCCAATAAGCCCAAACCTAGGGCCCCTGAGTGACATGTTCGGCGCGTCAATGCGTCAAAGGTTTGCAAGGTGCCCATTGCTGACAACACACGATAACACGCTCCGCCGATCCGACTATTTTCCGAAGAATCGATTCGGTAAAATATTCGGTTAGTTTGAATCGATTCGCATTATAATCGAATGAATCCGATATGAGGTTATTAAAATGATACCTTGAAACGAGCCAACTGGCTAACTTAATTTACATAAGGGTAGGGTTAGATATTCTGTCAATTGTTTAATAAAAACCAAGTTAAAACATTTAATTTTAATGTATTTATAATCTTGATAATGTTAGTTATACATAACATAAATAATACCAAAGAGAGCAAAATAAAGTTAACTAAAATCCTAAAACACTTAGCAATAGCAGCCTAGTAGCACTAACAAAGTTTAAAATATGAAATAATATAACATCTCGAACTTAAGGTAGCATTCTATCGCAATGCGTGTAACCGCCGAATTGATTCGCATGCGGCGAGTTTTTCCATGACTGCCCAACAAGGTATATGGGCCTGGGGCCCACTAGAACCAAAAATAGGCACTGCCAAGATCGCGATAGAGTTTGATATATACAAATTACGATGAACAGTTGTTATTCAAATGTAAATCAACCCAAAAATTAAGTAGAGATTCGAAATTCCATGACCAACCCTCAATTTCAAATTTCCACGTCATTTTTCTTGAAACTTTCCAAATTATGAAATAAACATGAAATAAACATGACATTGAACATTAAAATTTAATGATCTTTATCTCTTAAATGAGCAACATTTTACTAAATAATTTTTGGCTCAAAATATACCGTTATATTTTGCCGTCTAGAATCTACATATACTCTACGGAGAATTCATTACGGCCCACCTTGTATATAGGTATAATGAAAATTACGTAATTCGACTTGATTATATTTTATGGCTTTACTAATGGCATAGCCTAAAGACTTCTTTAGGCTATGCTAATGAGGTAGAAGGCGGATAGGGTGAAGTTAAAAAACCCTTATCTTGGAACCCACATGGTGACAGGTAAATTTGAATTCTACTGTTTATGCACACATTTTCAATCAATAATTCTGAATGTCTGACATTTATTTGTAATAGCATTATGTCTAGGGGTGGGCAAAATAATCGATTAATCGGTTATCTTAAGAAAATATAGATTAATCAATTATCCGATTAATATTTCAGAAAATATCGATTATTTCGATGAATCGAGTATATCGACTAATCGATTATTTAGATACTTGCTAATGTAAACAATGCTAATGTTAAGCGTTTTATCGATTAATCAATTTTGTGCCTAGACCTACCGACGACTTTACAACAAATATTGTTTTTAAAATTCTAAATTAATAATATGTTGCAGTAAAGGGTAATTTAAATCACATAAAACCATTTTGAAAATACTTTCAGCACAACATATTAAACAAAAAACCCGTGAAACTTAAATGCTCAAACATAACAACAGCAGAAAACGGCGCGTGATACAAATTTAGTCAATTATGGGATCCTTATTTCGACGCGCCATTTTCTGGGTCTGACAGTCTGGCTGTAGCTTCACTTGTTGCACAATTAGGTACAACACCAATACATAACCTTGTAATGAACGCCGATTTACCCTAATCCTTTACTTACTGTGTACTCGGCCTTTTCTTCGCCTCCTGTTCATTAACTATAACCGGGTTCGCAGTACCAGTGTGTTGACACCCTATTTTCGACGTAAAATAATTTTCCTATACACTTGGGCAACCACCCATATTTCGCTACCTAGTTGAAAACCACTTTATGCCTCTTACCAGTACTTAATTTCTATTGTCAGGTATATTAAATATAATAAAATGAATGTAAGCCACATCAGTGATGTTTTACTAAAATAATTGAAAGCGAGCATTTTAATAGTGGCTAAATTTATTCGCTGATTTTTTAATATGACCTCGTATCTATAGCGCCAAACAATCTTTTAAAAGAGAATGACACTGGAATTATTAATTAGACACTGTACATTTTTTTTCAGTGTATCAACTTTCCTAGAATATTAGATGTTACTAGCCAGTCAAACATTTATGGAATAAAATATATTCAATTAGCAAAATGATCTTTTCCGCAGTGAATTAACTAAATAAACTACGAAGTATGAAAGCACTAATTATTTAATCGGATACTCTTTTAATTTATAATTGCTGTAGTACAATAAATGTTTCCCAATATACAGGCACTCTACGCCTCATTATTTAAATTAAACTTACTATCTAACTTGAGCACTGAATTGTTTTACTGAAATACTCATGAATTTCTTGCCAACAGGCAACGATAAATGTTATCAAATATACAAGCAATCTACACATTATGATTTAAAACTAAATTTACTGTCTAACTTGAGCACTGAAATGTTTTACTGAAACACTCATGAATTTATCGCAAACAGGCAACGATAAATGTTTTCAAAGATACAAGCTATCTACACATTATGATATAAAATTAAATTTACCGTATAACTTGAGCACTGAAATGTTTTACGGAAATACTTATGAAATTCTCGTAGACAGACAACGATAAATGTTTTCAAATCCATCAGTACTTTACACATTATGACTTAAAATTAAACTTACTGTCTATCGCTTAATGTTAAACCGGAACCTGCCGTCGTAGCTGCCCTTGCTCGTGTTTGACCATCTTATCCCTCGACGAATGACGAATACCACGTTACTTTACTTTACTTTTCGAACCGACGACATGAATTTACTTATTTTGTTAGTTATTTCCACGAGCCTAGGCACTAATTTCGATTTGGTCACAACTAAGACCATATTACCGACTAGAAAACTAAGATTTAAAATTTTTAACCTTTTTAACTAATTTTCGGCATCGCGATCCGCTACAACTGATTTTCTTAGAAAATTTTGGATTTGCCCATTACGACCTATTACAAATGGTTTTGAGAATAAGACTGATTGTCCTTCGATAAGGTTACGCTTTTGTAGCAGGATTTTGACGCATTTTGTCCCCCAGAAAATCCAGAATCTCTGTACACCTGCATCAAGAAAACACGTGATGTTACGCAACTTTGCCCTGATTTCGGCGAAAACACGGTTCGAGTTCTAATTGGTTTTGTTTTCCACCTCCTCGAAGAATTCGGTATTTTTCCATACCGAGGTTTGGCTTTTTAGTTCACACGTGTGTTCCAAGTTCAAGAAATGTTCGATCCTTATAAGGTAATATTCTTTTTCTTTCAATTTAATTCGCTGGACGGGAAAATAGAACCGCCCTGACCAATGAGATTCTTTTTAGAGCAAGGTTTGGGGAACCAGCGTAAGAATTTGTTTGACCGCAGTTGATCCCTTTTTTAGTTCCTTTTGTGCCGCGTTCTGCTGCAGTCGAAAACAAATCTAAAGTATAAGTCACCGCGATTTCAAATCGGATCCCGAATCTTGTGTAGATATACACCATGCCGTTTATAGAAAGTTACTTCAATGGTAAGTGGCTTTATTAATATTTATTTTTATTTTGTATTGAACGAGTTTAAATGCTTTTGGCTTACGCGTTCTTTAGGTGAAATAATTAACCCCTTATTTTCTTTTTTATTTTCGGCCTTACTTCGTGAAAGTTAAACTTCAATTTGTTTGTATTTTTTGTTAATTAAAATAAACTTATTATTTTATTTGAACGTTTTATCCCTGGGTTTTGTTTCGAGACTTCATTTAATTTTTGAACGATTAAAAGTAAATTAAAATTTTTATTTATCTTTGTTTTAAACAAATTGTTGAAACAATTCTTAAAATAAATCAGGTGTTGGCCCTTGGTTCATTACAACGTCAACGGAATGTTAGCACGTTAGCAGTGGAATATAGCCTTTATCTTTATAACATGTATTTGGTTGTGTCTTGCGTGTGACTTGAGTCATAACTTACCACCGGTAACTGTAACCAGTTTTTATTGGTCGGCTATTTTGTGTCTTTGCATGTATAAAAAGCGTTTCGTGGTTGTACTGCAGATATATTGTTTTGTAATGAGCCCCGATTTACCCTATTCTCTTACTTACTGTATTTTCGGCCTTTTCTTCAACTTCTGTTCATTTTCTGTAACCAGGTTCGCAGTACCAGTGTGTTGACACCCTATTTCGTCGAAAATAATTTACCTAGATACTTGGGCAACTACATATATTTCTCCACCTAGTTTAAAACAACCTCATTCCTCTTTCCAGCACTCAATTCTATCCTCAGTTATAATTAATATAATTAAATGAAGGTAGGCCAAATCAGTTTGCGTTTTAAAATAATAAAAACAATATTTGAGATTGCGCATTTAAGGGAGCACACAATTGAAAGCGAGCATTTTCTTATTTAATTAGTGGTTGGCTCAAATCTAGTCACGTATTTTCTGATATGACCTCGTATTTAAAGTTTGCCAGATAATCAGTCTTTGCACAGTAAAATGAAAATTTCGCTACTATTTAACCGCTGTGATTTTTACCATGTATCAACTTTCCTAGATGATTATATTTTATCTGAGAGCATGATAAGTAAACTAGCCAGTCAAGCAATTACGAATTAATAAAAGAAATTCATTTAGCAATAATTATTTTCCTCTGTGATTTACTTTGTATTCATACAGTTCCTGGAGATTAATTATTTCGTGGCTTATGGTTAAAACAAATTCTACAATTTCTACTAAATAAAATACAGATTGATTGGTTTTAATGGGATAATCATAATACAATACTAGAATAACTTTTCCTACTACATAAAAATTACAGAGTGACGTTAGCACTGAATGGTTTAATGGAACAATCATTAAATTCTCGAGTACATACAACAAGACAATGTTACCAAATATTCAGGCACCCTAAGCATTATGATCTTAAAATTAAACTTACTGTCTATGACTTAACGTTACACCGAAACCTGCTTCTGTAGCCTTAACCGCTGCTGCTGACCACCTTCTTCAACGATGAGTAACGAATTTCAAACAGCGTTTCTTTATGTTATTTTTCGACCCGACGCGCGACGCGACGACATGAATTTGCTTAATTACTTAGTTACTTCCACGAGTCTCTAAAACTGTGAGACACTATTTTCGGTTTGGTCCATACTGTGACCATAATAACAAACTTGAAAAATTAAATTTACTTTAAAATTTTCCGTGTCTTGCGGACATTACGACGTACTGCAAGTGAAGGTTTAATTAAGACTTTAAAAATTTCCCGAGTCCCACTTGGACGTTACGACATACTACAAGTGAAGTTTCTGGTCAGACTGTCTTTTGTCCCGGTAATTTTTCGCTTTTATAGCAACTTTTTCGACTTGTTTGTTCCTAGAAAAATCTGGAAACTATACACCTGCGGCAATAAAAACACGTGCAGTGTGGTATGACGCAAAACGCTCCAATTTTCGTCGAAAATAGCTATTCGAGTTTTAACTGGTTTTGTAAATTCCAATCCTCCCGAGTGTTCAAAATTTTACGTTCCGAACTTGATTTCGTCATTGAAATTAGCTCACACATGGTATTTAAATTCCAAGCGGTAATTAAATTTTGAGGTCACGATCTTTCCGCTCTTTATTTCAATTGGCTGGGTTTTTGGAAATTTTTCTTATTAGAAACGCCCCCTGGCAAATGGTTTTCTTTTTAGAACAGAGTTTAAGGGACCTGGTTTTTTTGAAGCGTGCATCTGGTACTTGATATTTCTTGAAGTTAGTTTTCTCTAGTTACGTGATGCAGTCGAATAAAAATCTAACGTATAAGTCATCCGCGTTTAAAATCGGATCCCGAATCGTGTGAAGTTAAACACCATGCCGTTTATTTAAATATATTCTAATGGTAAGTGGTTTTATTTTTAATCAAGCTGTGTTAGGTGCTTTTTTTTCGTATATTTTTATTAGGCAAAATGATTAACCTTTCTTCGCGATTCTGGCATTACTTCGTGAAAGTTAGACTTCAATTTGTTTTTAAATCTTGTTTAATAATAATATGTTTTTATTATTTTAATTGAACGTTCTCTCCCTTGATTTCATTCGAGACTTAGTTTAATTTTTGAACAATTAAAAATAATTTTTAAAGCAATTGTCGAATCAAAGTTAACTAGATCAGGTGCTGGCCCTTGGTTAGCATCACAGTTTTATCCGGTATTTCGATTAATCAATATAAATCGGCAAGGTATTTGTATTAATAATTGATTATTTCAATTAATGGATTCTGTCGTTTATCGACAATCTAGGGTATATCCGTCGATCGATTATATCTATTAATCGATTATTTCTACTAATCGGCTTAGGAATAGCTTTCTTCTAATCGATGTAGGATTTCTCATAAAACAAGGTAAAGTGAAAGTCTGGTAGACTTTGGTAAAGCGTACAGGATGGCTCGAATCCGAGTCTATGCATGGGGATCTCGAAAACCGTAAGACATACAGTGTAAGTCAAATTGAGGCAAAATGGGGCATTTAGGTGCGAGAGTTTTAAAATTCCGGGTATTTCCGGAGATATCCGAAAAAAGTTTGAGAAATCGTTTTCTTTTTTTCCTGGGCTTATTTAAAAGTGATCTCAAATTGAATTATACTTTTGCATTGCCACTTTTTCCGCTCTATCCAATGATAGTATCCAGTTTGGAATCCGACGTTTCGTCATCAAGGGGTCATCATCAACTTTATTTTTTTAAATACGAACTTTAATTTTTATATGGTTTTTCAAATGATATTGGCGTTATTAATATGAATATGTGTTTTTAATTGTTTTAATGGTTTTATTACTATTTTTTATTTTTTATTTTCAATTTTTATTTGAAATTACTCATTTTGATTTGGCGCAATTTTAAATAGTTTATATAATTTTAATATTCTATAAAAATATTTTATTTTGTTTTCTGTTAAGTGGAAAGTGTTAATGTTTTAATAAAAATAAAAAATAGTAAAATTAACAAACAGGCTCATTTATTTTTTACACCAAAGCAAAATAAATAATTTAAAAAAATGTAAAATAAATATTAAAAAAAATAATTAAACAACGAATCAAACACATATTCATTATTAATAACGCCAATATCATCTGCAAAAACGATAAAATTTAAAGTTCGTATTTAAAAAAAGAAAGTTGATGATGACCCCTTGAACGAAACGTGGGATTCCATTCTGGATACCACCATTGGATAGTATGGATAGAGTGGAAAAAATGTCAATGCAAAAGTGCTATTCAATTTTAAATCAGTTTTTAAATAAACTCAGGAAAAAAATAAAACGATTTTTCAATATTTCGGGTTTTTTTTCCGGATATCTCCAGAAATATTCGGAATTTTCAAACTTTCTAAACGGCATATGTTAGGCACTTAAATGCGCAATTTTGCCCTAATTTGACTGACACTGTATCTCTTACGGTTTTCGAGTTCCCCGTACATAGACGCCAATTCAAGCCACCCTTACGTATTATTATTACTTCCTACATAAATAAAATTACGAATTCACAGCTCTGTGTAGACGCCACTTTAGTCTACACACATAATTCATAATAATATACCTTATCTCATTCGCCTTTTACCTTGCTGACTTTTACATCAACGCTTTATTATCAGAATGCTAAAATTAAAATTTAACGAAATATAATAATGTATTCCATCTTATTTACCTCTTGGTCTCAACTTCAACAGGAAATTCATAATATGCTTTTCACTAACGATGAAATAGATAAAGAGAAAATATTGTGCCTTCATCTAATCTCGGCTCACAGAACCGAAAGTTTGACACCGCCCAAGAGGAAGCTCGCCTACATGTGCAAAATACATTCACCGCTGGAGCGCTTATTGGAAAGATCTAAGAGAAAACATATCCACCAGGAACAGAAGATGACCAATATGTTGCCGATTTATACAATTGGTAAATATTTTTAAAACTGATATCTTCCTAAACATACTTCAAATTTAATTATAGCATTTCACTTCAAGAAACAATTATTACTCGGTTAATGACCTAGGCTGGGTTAACAATTCCATTTCGGCACAGTCCAATATCAAAAACTTAAGACAACCAAAAAATTAAGCTACCTCTAGTACTGGGTCTCCACATGGACACTGTGTTCCATCATTAGACCACATTGCATTGGGCAGGTTGTAGTTGCCACTCAGATACATGCTCAGCTCAGGATATTGTTGATTTACACTCTTAACTGTTCTGCAGTGCCGGTTATAAGAATCTCTGACCTCCAACATTTTGAAAATAAATGATTGATAGGGTTTTTGCGTGCTTTTTGTTCTTTAACTTCAACAATAGGCAAGCCCTTACTGCTCCTCTTCAGCTGCCTTTTGACTGTCACGAATTAATTTAGCTTTTCTATAAGCCTCCTGTTACATTGGTGTCTGTCAGGTCAGTGGAGATACGAAAATTGGATCTCAGTAGTTTTTTGTTGATCTGTTTGCTTATCTCACAGTGTCAGAACTATTGCAAATAACTTTGAGTGGTCTTGGATTGGTGTTGCCATTCTTGGTTTTTCCTACACAAACCACCTTTCTAATAGCCGGAAATTATTGCTGCAAACCTAGCTTGGTGAATACTTCGGAGGCTATAGATTTGTCATGATTAATGGGTTCATCTAAACCAGGGAGTCAGATTCTGGCACTTTCTAAATAATCACTTCATAAAGTCATCGATTCAGCATTCAATGACTTTTCTGATTTCTCCCTCTGCAGAGTAATTGTTTTCTGCTGCATTGATTGTATTTCCTCCTCCATTTTTACAAATGTTCTCACCATAACTCCGGATTCTGAGGTGAAAAATCCAAAACATTTTTCTGCTTTGTGTGTGTGAGTTCTGCAATAGTTTGCTTCTCATCAGCCCCCAGACCGAGGGAGCATTAATCGCAAAATAAAATCCTTAAAGATCTTGTTGGTTGCATAATGCTTCTGCCCAGTGCCGGATCTGCAATCTCGGCCGCCTTAAGCCCCAAGCATTCAGCCGCCCCTTTCTCAGCATCCACCATATAGACTACATAATTAAATTACTTTATTGCCAACTTAAAATCTGGCCGCCCTAGGCCCGGGCCTTATGGTAAATCCGCCACTGCTTCTGCCTGAAACTTGGCAAATTTGTTTCCGTGCAACTCAAAGACGGTTCCGTAGATTTTCTGTGGCAATGATACTAGGAAAACGAAAAATACATCATATCAAAATTCAGAGTATTTACACGGGACAGATTTACATTAGAAGTGTGCGGGGACCTATATCAACTTGAGTGACCTCACAAAGGCCTCTCCGGCATATGGCTTGTTGTAATAAATAGATATGTTGAGACTACGATCACAGATCTATATATCTACGCAACAGATGCCTACTCCGGTATTAAAAGTGTCCCTCGCCAATAATGTAATCAACTTAAATATTTTCCTATTTAGACGTGTTTTGCCCCTCCGTATTGCTAAGTCGGGAACTGTAGTTTACCTTTCATATCACATTATGGTATTACTCATTTTCTTGGCAATCGTATGATAAATTATGTCAAATTAAAGTTCATTATCAGATTCAGTGAATGGTGTGCTTGAACATGGGCTAAAACTCACCTTAAATATCGGTGTAAAAGGTCATTACAAATTTCGTTATCTTATACTGTAATATCTCTTATTTGTATTAAGTAATAATATTATCACGCAGGTTTTTGTTTCGAAGATCAAAGGAATTTTTCAAATGTTTATCGACATGTCAAAGAACCATTTAATTTTGTTTTAAACGCTACTATCAATATTATAAATTTGTTCATTTAAATTGCCGTTTCATTAATAAATTATCATACTTAATAAAAAATGTAAAAATCGTATTTTTCTAAAAAAATATGTTTGTGTTAATTTGATACATAAATATTAATAATAAAACTCGATGATTTGAGCGGGTCAAAAAGTCAGCAGAAAATCTGTTCGACCTGATATCTTGGCAACACGGACCCGTTCCCAGACGACTGGTTCACCCGCTCGCGAAAGCCGGTGAACATTTTTGGCCCCGCGCAAAAAGCATTGGAAGAGGTATCTGTTGCGTAGCTATATAGATATGTGCTACGATTTCAACAAAAGTGTAAAATAGGGAATATTTACATGTTTATTCCTAATTTAACCCTAGTTAGACCGCGCATTTATGGTGGTCTCTACGTATTAAAAAAATGCTGAAAGTTCTACCTCGTTATAGAGATTACTGACTTTGGATCCCAAACGGAACAGAGGGATTTAATAAATGATGGACGACTCGCAACAAGAATCTTACTAAACGAGAAGGTCCGAGAGCTTATAAATACTGTACTTAATGCTTTAAAACAATCGAATCCTGATAAAAATTACGAAATCTTTGAAATGGCAAACGACATCAGCTGCCTCAAGAAATTGTTTACGAAGAAGAAGATACTTGACTTTTTAGACGATTTAATGAACTGCCCTTTGATAAACAGGTAACGTAAGATTTAGAAAATATTTAATTGGTTTATTTAATATGTCTAAAATGGAACGACCCAGGTTAATGTCATCTAATAGGTTTGTTAAAATAGGATGAATTTGAGCCCTACTTTTACTACGCTTCAATAAAATAATTTTTTTAAACTTGATTGAGATAGCTACATTTATTTAGAGCGGAGTAAACGTGTTCCCCTCTATTGATATCCCCATATCTTCATAATTCTATATTATGGTATGGTGGCAACTATACGATTAAGAAATTCACTTCCATGACAGCTAGATGTCCCCTAAATATTTATCATGCACCAGGATATGTCCCATTGGTTTACAACATACCATAACTTTATTATTAAGGACGAAAAATTAATTCAAGTAATTGATCAATAAAAATTCGGGTAGGTGCCTGGGTGAAAGTCAGCCGTAGACAGAAATGTACAATCATATTAAAGTTAAACCTTACCGGCTAAAGGCAAAAGTCAGAGACACTATTTAACGTAGTGCCTATAAAGGTTGCTTCAAAGTGCTGATCATTAAGGCTGAAATTATTAGAATTTCCTGGTTACTTTACCAGATGTAATTATAATAGAAAAGATTGTCTCAACTATGATTTTCATAGAAATAAAGTACTTGGTAAAGTATTCTTAGCAGCTAAGAACCAAACGATTAATAATTACTGCCTTGGTGCCAGCGCAGCGCCTTCAAGTGCCTATAACTTTATTCCCCGATTACTATGGTTTCAATTGCATTAATAATCGTTATAGTAAATACTAGAAGAATAAAATTATACATGCTTGAAGAAACTGGACCTAACGGTCTTAATCTTTAGATGATTAAAAAAATATATATATTAACAGAGGCTCAGAACCGTAACACCTAATCATAAGAGCTAATTCGTTTACACCTACACTTCATACTATCGTACTAAAATATTTTCATAACTTTGTTGTCTTAAAATGGGACTTTGAATGCTGAGTACAGCTAAAGCCTTGAGGTTGTTTTCTGGAGGTTCGTAGCAGGTACATTTTTAAGACAGTCTCGTCATTAGGAAAATAATCTATAATGTGTGTTTCTAGGATGAGTTTATACATCCACCTCTTTTGCCTAATGACATTGTTATATGTGTCTGCTAAGTTTCGAGCTGCTCTTCTTTACTAAGTCTTCAGCTTTTTGAGATATCCAAAACGATTATCAATTAGTTTGTATGCCTCAATCCTCTGTCGCACTGATGATTCAGATTGATCTATGATGGGAAGAAAATTCGAAATTTTCCTGATAGGATTAACTCAACTTCTGATGCTTGGACTATTTTGCGTTTTCGTTACGTTTCATACTCATACCTCTCAACTCAGTTCTTCAGAACTAGGATCTGTTAAGCCTGAGGAACCCGACCTGTAAATCGTCACGTGCTCTCATATCATGTTGATGCACTTCCCCGACTGGGCCAAACCTGTTCAGGTTATTGCGAACATATATTAAGGATTCCTAAATAAAGTGAGAGGAAAAGGTAAGTATCTTGAGGCTTCGAAAGAAAGGTCAAGCATCACTACGGTAACCAACTCGAGCCAAAACCCAGACTGCTCTCGTTTGCAACGCAAATACTGTCACGGCGTGTGCAGAGTGCCCCCAGACAAGCATCATACACACAGAATGAGTGCACCAGCGCATGGGAAGCCACCAAACAGACCCTCATCTCACCGTTCTTGTTAGGCTTCGGAGTACGAATATTCCAGGAGATTTTTTTTTATAGTTACGTGATTTTCGAAAGTTACCTTGAAGTCCAAGGTGACCCCAAGAAAATTCACCTGCTTTGTGAAATCAATACTTCCATGTGGCCCGAGAGAAACACCACATTCTTTGCTTTATCCCAGTGGAGATTGAGATGTTTGGAAGAAAACAGTCGCCAATTCCCTCGGTGCACTCATTCATTTCCCTCACAAGAAATTCATAGGTCACAGAGCTGGTAATGAACCTGGTGTGATCCACGTACAAAGCAACCCCAGCCTATGGCAGGGCCGAAGCCACATCATTGACATATATTAGAATGGATCTCTGGGGTACATGCCTTACAACTCGTTCCGCTGATGATTTCCAATTTATGGATGTTACTAGCCGCCTAACCGAAAGGTAACTTCGAATCAACTGACAGCTCGCTGGTACAAGTACATAGTATTCTAGCTTAGTAAGCAATATGAAATGAATGTAGTACCCACATAGCCCCCCCCCCCTCTAGGCCCCCGACTATATGTTTACACGGCCTGTGCACGGCCATAATCATTGATTTATTCTTCCTAAAATAAATTTTCTCAGCGAAAAGAATATTGAAAAATTTTGTAAGGGAACCAACGAGGATATTCTGTAAGGGGACCAATGAGATCATTCTGTAGAGACTTAAATAAGACTTAGTTAAGTTGTATCTACTATGTTTTTTCTTTAACTCATCGATTGCAGCTCTGACCTCGTTGAAAGTGCACTGACGGAATAAGAACTAAAACCGAGGATCTCTGTGGATCTGTTGTAGAGACATATGGAAAGGCAGATTTGATTGAGGGAGGCGTGAAATAAACCGCTCAACGAAAGTAGTTATTAAAGGCATCCGGGACAAGAGCCGTCCGGACCCGGAGATCCGCAACTCTTCTCTGGCCATTAAAATATCCCAAACTGGTAATGTCTGAGTTCCTTATATGGTTTGTGTTTGTTCGCCTTTTAGCATTCGATATTGCATCCCTATAGCTAGCCATATGATACCCTAGCTCACACCGTACCAGAGAACAGACCCACTCTTGGAACACACCACCCAGCGTACGAAGCTCCTCTCTCATCTCTTTGGTTTTCGAGAGTGAACTAGTGTACTCTGCTAAATTCACCATATTTGGTCTCCCTATGGTATTCTGAGAAATAACTCATAAAGACGGCAACAAACCTACTGAAAAACAGTTCACATTTTTCCCCAACAAAAATGCCACAGCCGACAAACTGCCACTGTTCATTTTCCAAGTGGTTATACATTTTCAAATATTCCTTTTATCAGTTACAGGTTGATGAACAGTGTATCTAACGATTGAGGGTTGACAAACGACATCGCATGAAAACTGTGTGCGCAAAATGATCTGATAGGATAGAGTTAAATACATTTATGTTAATGTTTGCACAGACATATTCATTAAAATTAATAAAGATATTATCGAGACAATGGCTTAGCCTAGTATTAGTAAAAACCTGTTGCTTAAATCCGAATAACTTCATAATGTTGATAAACTTATCTCTATCTGGGTATTTACGTTAAAAATGGATGTTAAAGTTACAGTTTACTATGACATTTCTATTTAGCTCAAAATAGTAGTCCAGAATCTTACCAATCACCTCCAAAAACAACTTAAAGTCTCCAGAGAATATGCGGTATAATGCTTACAAGAACCATATTAAATTCCACCAATTCCAATCCACATGCTTCGCAATGTCTTTCAATGGCTATTGTTTTGATTTGATCAAGTACCATTACTGAGTCTACCTAATTTGTTGACCATCGAAAAAAGCTGCTGACCGCCCCTTTTACAAGAGCCTAGAGCCACCAAATTGCCCACGATGATGCTACTCGATATGACGCTTCTGCTACCATCCCTAACTACCCCCCAACCCCCTCCAGAATTACACTTTCCTCTTGCACATTTTAATAAAAACGTGTTGACCGCCCGAGCCTAGACACAGTTTATACCGTCACCGAATGGCATAAACTGTGGCCTAGAGGCACCAAATTGCCCGCGATGATGTTACTCGATAAGATGCTTCTGCTACCACCCCTAACTACCCCCCAACACCCTCCAGAATTACACTTCGTCAACACGTTTTTATTAAATGTGCAAGAGGGAAGTGTAATCCTAGAGGGGTTGAGGGGTAGTTAGGGGTGGTAGCAGAAGCGTCTTATCGAGTAGCATCATCGTGGGCAATTTGGTGCCTCTAGGCTCTTGGAAAAGGGGCGGTCAACACGTTTTTATTAAAATGTGCAAGAGGGAAGTGGAATTCCGGAGGGGGTTGGAGGATAGTTAGGGGTGGTAGCAGAAGCGTCTTATCGAGTAGCATCTATGTAGGAAATTTGGTCCCCATACCTTCTGCAAAAGGGACTGGTCAACATGATTTTTAGATGGTCAACAAATTAGATTTACCCGCCATTACTTTAATTCCTTGCTTGACTAAAATGACCGTTCTTCCATGTCTCTTCCCAGGGAGCAGAAACAGGATACACAATCATAACCATGAAGCCTTAGGTGCCGGATTTCTTCTTCTAGAATATTTTGTCGTATGGTGATGTAGGAAGGCCTCTATTTCACCAACATTGTTTCTGTTAGATCAGATGTTTATATAGAATAAGCCGAACAGAGGTTTCCAATTATTATTATTTTCTCACAGCTAGCTGTTGTTGTTAATTCAAAATTTTATCTATTTTGATTATATTGTTTCTGTTTCTTAAAGTCAAACCTCTTTTCCCCTAATGCTTTTGGCCAGAACTGGGGCTACACATTTCTTCCTCTTTTTATAACGGTGCTGTCACCTGAAAGTATTTATTTTTAGTTCGGTAACACCTATTTTTAATGATTCAAAACCTGGTCTTTTCATAATATAGTCTTTTACCTCTTCAGCAGTGGCATGTCTTTGGACTCTATATAAATAAAGCCACAGTTTACATAGCCCCGCTTCTTGAAAGACTGCATACTTTCATCTTCGGTGTAAGGTTCTTCATCTTCAGTTTCGGGAGTTGGAGTTGCAAAGTTCTGTCCTAAGTTTATCACTGTATTCATGATTTCCAGTTGTGTAGATTTAGTACTTCTATTATGTGTTGCTTTAGGCTTTGGCTGTAGTTGTTGGAATACAGAGCTGTTTTGTCTTGTTTTGCTCTGACTTTTTGTTTTTTCAAGTTCTGGGTTATATTTCTTGAGGCCTATTTTATCTTTTCTTCTTCTAGGTTGATGATGTTTTGTTTATCTTGAATTATGATTTATTTTTCTTGTATTATTTATTTCAGAAGTTTAATTTGGATTTCAGCGTGTTTATTATTTGAGATTAAGTTTTCGTTGACTTGCACATTAGAATCGACGCGATCACAACATTTAAGGACATTTTCTAATAAAAACCTCATTTGCTGGCCTCTTGATAAGCAGGAAGGGTACCAAAATTCACCACAATTTATACAAGATGCTATAGGTACTGCTTTTTTCTTACAACACTCGACTTCACCGCTCGCCATATTGACATTCACCGCATAGCCTAGGCACGGCACATATAACAACCAGCAATATCACATCTTCTTTTTTCGCATCTGCGCAAGTCCGCGCGCAAGATATTCCTTGGTAGGAAACCCGTCAAACTGCCGCCAGCGGCGTCGTGTTTTTACGACTGGTTTATTTTATCGCTATTGGAGTCAAATCAAAACCATAGGCTTGTATTTGTCAAATAATTGACATTGTGAGAGACGAACGTTGTTTATGACATTGTGTAATGCAAAAAGCCATGGTGTTTAAGCAATAAGAACTTGTACAAACCAGAGATATTCTTCCAAGAAGAATTTCTTTAGATTTCCTGCTCATACATCAAGGTATACATATATGTCATAACCCATTGATATTTGAAATTTTATATTACGGCTCTGTTAAAGGAAAATCATACTTATATTTCAAATCCAGCCCTGACTTTTCCTACCCAACTGACATTAGCAAGGTCAAATTTAATTTTTCGCCTGACAGGTCGAGTAATATTGCTGGTTGTTATATGTGCCGTGGCCTAGGAGCGGCTAAATCTAGCACAATGTTGTCAATCCTATCGCATGCGCAGTACGATGTATCAGAATTACCCATGCCTTTACGGTCCAATGATTTGTTGTCAACAGGTCTTTTAGTGTAGTTAGTGGTCAGATTCTGTGCTTGTGATACGACGGCCCCGGTTCGATTCCAGTGGTAAGATATGTTTTTCTTTTTATTTTTAATATTATGCGTAAAAACTTTTTGTCTTCATTTTGGTAATGCCTTGGATTAGTTTTGGTTAATTTTTGTTGGTTGCGCCCACGTCGAAGCAAGAAATTGACAAACAATTTGGCAACATGGTTAACATTTGCTCTAGATTTAGCCGCGTTTCCAAATCTGACATAAGGCCTGTTCATTTGGTCTGCTCTCACTACTCTAAGCGGTTTGGAGCACGTCATCGATGTTCATTTGGCTCGAGCAGCTGATATTTTTTTGTTCGCTTGGGATGGAGCAGTGCTCGAGATCAGTTAGATCATGCTCTACTTGCACCTAGTCTGGAGGTGGAGCAGTTAGAGCAAAAGCAGAAAGATGACAGATAATCAACAAAAACCGCGGAATATAAAATAATAATATGACCCCACTTTTTAAATTTTGAAAGGCATCGTGGTCTTTTTTGAGAAAAATATCCCTATATATAAAAAATCCTATCGACGTGCTGTCTTAACAAAATGCGCGTTCATTTGGGGTAGCAAGCTAGGAAGTCATCCGAGCAGGAAATATCTGCTTGGGGTGGAGTTATGGCATTTCGTGTTCTGCTCCAAGCTGATTTCTTTGATTTTCCGAGCAGGTCGAGCAAAGCCAAATGAACAGGCCTATTGTATTATGCAAGCTTAGGCGCTGGTCTCCAATAAACGTCGTAGGTCGCATAAAGCGTCACGCCATACGCCGCGTCTGTATGCTGTCTATGGAAATTAATCGGTACCTTCTCTATTGCACGCCGCACGCGACCTTCGAGTGCCACGCACGGAATCTAGATGCACAACGCCGCCGCCGCGTCTTTAATTATTTTCGAGCACTATAGCGTCACGAATGCCCTACAGATCCCGGCATAAACTACAGATTATTATTTGATGCCAGTGATATTCGACAAACTTAACATCATTATTTGTCAAGTGTTTTAGCATTATGTTAAAGCAACCCCCAATATTTTTGCTGACAAATAAGTCGTGGTTTCTTTCTCTTTTTTTCGATAGTGACATTCTTATAATGTAATGGTTATCCTCTTCTTCCTCTACCAAAAGAAGAGTTAAAATTGTTTTGGTATCTATTTTTACTAAACTTGACACACCAACTTTACGGAATATACTAACCACCTCCTCCGCGACACCCTTTTAAGCGACTGCTAGAAGTTACGGGTAGCGTATTAACGCCGTATGCGGCGCATCTTCGAATGCTAGACGTAGCGCATGACGTAAAAATTGGAGACCATAGCCTTATTATTTTTTTTTTTTTTTTTTTATGGCAGTGGCACACACACTAAAGGGAGATCCTATGGCGCTCGACGAGCGGTGTGTGTGCGAAGATGTTGATTGACACGGTTCTTGAATATTTGTAGGTTGTAATTAGTGGGAAACAGATGTCCTGGAAGTGAGTTCCACAGTGATGCAGTGCGCCAGACAAAGGAGTTCTGGTAAAGCGATGTTCTAGGTGTTTCTAGTTGTACGACGAACCGGTGCGCTCCTGCCGTCTGTCGGGACTGTCTGACAGGAGTTGCCAGGGGCGGGATTATGCGGGCCAAATCCTGGGAACATCTGCCGTGAAAGTATCTGTAAAACAGAGACATCTCGGCCACATGTCTGCGATGTTCCAGACTATCCAGATTCCGGGTCAACTCCGGATCGCCGACGAGACGCACATCCCTCTTCTGAATGGAATCCAGCAGCTTTAGGGTATGCTTTGGTGCGGAACCCCAGATATGTGAGCAATATTCTAAGCACGGTCTTATTTGCGCTTTGTACAGCAAGAGCAACTGCTGCGGTGTATAGAGTTTTTTGTTGCGAAATAGCGCACCAAGCTTCTGGGAGGCTGATTTTGCGATGTTAGCAACATGGTCATGCCATGACATATTGCTGTTGACCGAGACACCCAGCAGCCCGATTGACGAGGATGAAGGAATGGTCGATCCTGCCATAATGATGTCAGGGCCCGCTGTATTGGCCCTCTTAGTAAACGTTGCTGCTTGGGTCTTTGCTGCATTGAACTGGACCAAATTTCGGTCGCCCCAAGTTTGAACTTTCTCCAGGTCTTGATTAATTGCTGTAATCTGCTCCTGTCTGCGGTGATGAGTCTCAGCCGCTGGTAAGGGGTTTTCTGATCTAAAGTGGGAGACAAGGGTACTGTCATCTGCAAAACTGTAAACAGGATTATTCGTTTCGATCAGCAGGTCATTAATATAGATGAGGAACAGAGTTGGTGAAAGTATTGCGCCCTGAGGCACGCCCGCGTTGATGGTGAATGTGTCCGAGATGTGTCCATCGACTGCAACGTGTAGGGATCGGTTCTTGAGGAAACTGGCCAGCCAGCTGCAGAGAGAGGCGGGCAGTCCCAAGGACGGCAGTTTGTTGAGCAGTCCGTCATGCCAAACTCTGTCGAATGCCTTTGAAATATCCAACGCAATCGCTCGAGACTCTCCGTAGTTTTCAATTGTCCTACTCCATATATGAGTGACATAGGCCAATATATCTCCTGTCGATCTCTCTTTGCGAAAGCCGTATTGATTATCGCTGATTATTCTGTTGCTCTCGAGGTACTTGAGTAGTTGCTGGTTGACTACACGTTCCATGACTTTGGAGATTATTGGAAGCAAGGCAATTGGGCGATAGTTTGAGGGCGTGGTTTTCTTGCCTTTTTTTGGAACAGGTTGCACTCGAGCGACTTTCCAAGAGGATGGGTAAATCCCTTTTCTGTAAGAAAGAGAAAAAAGCCTGGAAAAAAACGGGTGTTAGTTCGTTGGCGCAGTTCTTTAGCACGATGGCAGGTACTCCGTCCGGTCCCGATGCCTTTTGCGTATCTAGTTCTTTAAGGATTTTGCGAATATCACGGTGAGAAAACTTGACTTCTGCCATGGTAGTGTTGATGTTCGGTATAGTGGGGAGAGTCTTGCCTTGGGGCACGTGTAAGGTAGAGTGCGATGAAAACATTTTGGCGAGCATGTTTGCTTTTTCCTTGGCTGTAGTCGCCGTGATGCCACGTTCGTCCGTCAAAGGTGGGTGAGACGTTTTTGTAAAGTTGTTACTTACTGCCTTTGCTACCGACCAGAAATTTCTGGAACCACTGGGGCATTGCAAAAGTTTATTCCTGATCCTTTGATTGTGTTTGTCCTTAGTTTCGTCGATCACACGCTTGCACTCGTTTCTCGCTTCGATAAAATAATTGCGATTTTCAGCGGTCTGATTTTGCTGCTAGTACTTATAGGCTTGCTGTTTCCTTCCTACAGCTCTTTCGCATCTTTTGTCGAACCAGGGCTTTCCTTTTGGTGGTAACTTGATGGAATTTGGGATGTATGCTTCCATTCCTGAGGAGATTACTTGCATGATCTCTTCGCAGCAGTCTGACGGGTCGTCAGTGGCAAAGCAGACGTCGATCCAAGGAAAATCTAGGTAGAACTGCCTTAGATCGTCCCAGTTTGCAGAATTGTAATGCCAGATTTTGCGAGGCAATGGTGGATCCTTCTGTATGAGTGGCAATTCACAAACCGTTGTAATAAGTTTGTGGTCGGAGGTACCTAATGGCGGACCAACTGTAACCTTGTACTGGTCAGGATTGGTGGTCAGAAAAAGATCCAGGAGGGCGGCGAATTCGCCCCTCTCTGAGATTCGAGTTGGTTCGTCTACAAGTTGAGTAAGCCCGCAGCTGATGGCAAATGCTTCAGCTTCTCTACCTTCGTTGTCGGTCTTGTTGTGATGTTTGAGCCAGTTGGTGTTGTGGGCATTGAAGTCTCCCAGAACGATTATTTCTGAACTGGGGTGATCGACCTGTATTGAGTCAAAAGTGGTAGCTAGTGTTGAGAAAAAGCTTTGGTAGGCTCTATCGCTCGGAGGGCGATAGAGACAACATATAAACTTGGTTAATCCCTTGGCGGTGAACTTGAGCCACATGACGTCAAGGTTGTTCGGTTCGAGTGTTTCCTCGCGGTGACATGAAAGGTCGCTTCGGACAAAAAGGCATATTCCGAACTTATGTCTAAATCGGGTATGTAAGTCGTAACCAGGATAGAGGTAGTTCACTGTTGTTGTTGTAGAACATACTTGTGTTTCTGTAAGGGCTAATATGTGTGGTCTATTTGCTTGTAGATGTTGGTGTACCGAATTTATGTTTGTATTTAGGCCTCTTATGTTGCAGAAATCTATTCTAAATTGGTTCGGTATCTTTGCTGTCTGTGAAATGCGGAATGAAGGGCTCCCAGGGCCACCCAGCGCCCGGAGATCCGAATGGCCGGGGAGTTTACTTCCGGAATATTTTGATCCTGGAAGCACCATCATGTCCATATATTCCTACTGTGGAACCCGGGACCACCAGCGCGGAAGCGGAACGTGATTTGGGAAAACCACTTAGCGCTTCCCAATTCTGGTGGGGTGGTCTTTCACCGGACGATGCGAGTAGGCTTATGCATCTACCACCTAGGGCCGCTTCCACTCGAAGCATCGGCCTCAGACTCATTCCTTTGGCGGTCCCTAGTCTGACAGGGGTAAAAATGGGGTTTGTTGGATCACTCCCCAGTGATCAGCTCCAGGCTTTGTACTTTGGTGTTCTCCAGCCTGGAGGAGGACGATGGGATTTGATGGGCCACATCCCGTGGCAACTCGGAATGGTGGGGGCGTCACTCCCCGTAATCAAACTGCTCTCACCAGTTTGACGTTCCTGCCAGCCAATACAATGCAGCCCCTCTTGTCACAAACTGTCATTGATCAGCTCCAGACTTTGTACTTTGGTGTTCTCCAGCCTGGGGGAGGACGATGGG
>MU188470.1:2918-19967 GCA_016904865.1 Pissodes strobi | reverse complement strand
ATTCCGAGTTGCCACGGGATGTGGCCCATCAAATCTCATCGTCGTCCTCCAGGCTGGAGAACACCAAACTACAAAGTCTGGAGCTGATCACTAGGGAGTGACCCAACAAACCCCATTCTTACCCCTGTGAGACTAAGGACCACCAAAGGAATGAGTCTGAGGCCGTTGTTTCCAGTGGAGGCGGCCCTAGGTGGTAGATGCATACGCCTACTCGTACCGTCCGGTGCAAGACCGCTCCACCAGATCTGAGAAGCGCTAAGTGGTTTTTCCGAATCACGTTCCGCTTCCGCGCTGGTGGTTCCGGGTTCCACAGTAGGAATATATGGACATGATGGTGCTTCCAGGATCAAAATATTCCGGAAGTAAACTCCTCGGCCATTTGGATCTCCAGGCGCTTGGTGGCACTGGGAGCCTTTCATTCCGCATTTCACAGACAGCAAAGATACCGAACCAATTTAGAATAGATTTCTGCAACATAAGAGACCAACAGTAAACAAAACCAGGCGACGTCCAATCCATTTTCCTGGAAACATTAAATCGAGATATTCCCGAACTTCTCTTGTATAGTGGGGCGGGGCCCCTACTTGTTGTAGCCAAATGTTTTTACTAGGCAAATTGGGATTATTATTGTGGTCAGGATACAGAATGACTAAAGCTGGCAAAAGATCAAACTGCAAAAAATTCAAGTAGGCTTCACCAGTAAGATTTCCTTCAAAGAAAAATGGTTCTTCAATATGTCTGCCCATACATTAAGTTCGGGATCCCGTTGTATGGCCACTCAGGTCACCTGATATGATCCCTTTGGACTTTTTTTTGTAAGGTTGTTTGATATCTAAGGTTTTTTAAAGACCAATAAATATGGTATTAAAGTGCCGCATAAGAATGGTAATACGAATTATTTCACCGGAAATATTACAAAATGTACAGGGTTATTCATTATAAATTGACACCCCCCTTAACTTGGTTATTTTTAGAGATAGAGAGATAATTTTTTTATCGACTTGTAGGTAATCATCTTAATTTTTTTATTAGCAATGAAAATATTATACTGAGTGGCCCATAAGCAAACGCCAATAAAAAGTTACAATTTTTTAATGGAACACCCTGTATAATATTACATTTTTGGATTCTACCTAAAATTCTAAGCATATTTTATGTATGATGTTATACCTCTAGAGTAGAACTTTACATTCCTATCTTAACTTTTCAAGAGCTATCTGTTGGTGCTAACTGATGGTACCTACCGAGGTACCAGATTTGGTACCCATGGTACCGCCTGCCAGATAGCACCATCAGATAGCTCTTGAAAAGTCAAGATAGGAATGTGAAGTTCATTTTACTCCATCTCTAATAATATTCTTGCTACCAAGATCAAAATTAGCCAAAGTACCGATTTTCAACTGTTTGTAGCTCTAAAGGCATAATATCATACATAAAATATGCTTAGAATTTTAAGTAGAATCCAAAAATGCAATAATATACAGGGAGTTCAATTTAAAAATAAATAACTTTATATTTGCGTTTGCTTATGCGTATAATGTTTTTATAACTAATAAAAAAAATTAAGACGATTACCTAGAATATGATACAAATATTAGCTGTCGATCTTAAAAAATAACCAAAGGGGGGTGTCCATTTATAATGAATAACCATGTACAAGAAGAATTTGTTTCTAGATTTGGGCACTGTCAAGTAGTCAACGGACATAGTTTGCTTCTTTTTCTAATGAAATAAATAGTATATTATTTTATATGGAGGAAAAGTGATACTTTTCATGGCGCGCTCGTGTTTAATAGAGAGCAAGCCATGAAAAGTAACTTTTCCTCCAAATAAAATATGCTGTTTTTTCTTCAAATGTCGACAAATTAATGCAAAAACATCTCTTTTTAATAGTAATAATATCTAATTATTATTAAAGATAAGTGGGTTCGCAAGGCGGCTTAGACCGGATGTCGGTGAATAGGCACATGTTCTTGCTATAGTAATGTAACATAAAGCTGTCAGTGGACACTGTCAACAATAATTATTTTTTTTAGATTGCGTGTCCGATTGCGTTTTAATTCCGTATTGATGAGCAGTTATTGAGTAAGTTCGATTAAATAATAACCAATTTGTTCCTAAATTAGTGATTTTTAGAAATGCAGTCACAAATTGAGTGATAAATACAAATTGTAGTTTAATAAATCTTGAGTTGTTTATTGCTTATTTTGTTGTCTGTTTGTATTGTATCTATGCTGCTATGACAACACTTTTACCTCCGCCGGCGGAAAAGTGAAAAGTAAAGCTCCGGCGGAGGAAAAACGAAACTTCACGGCCGCCTACACAGTCGAGTAATGACGGATTTACTGACGTTTGAAGAAAAAAAGAGTTTTCTTCTTACTGGGAGTTTACTTAAGATAATTTTTACTATTGAACGGTCACCATTTTGAAACGGCGTTACAGAATTGCCCAAAGATCTAGAATACCGAGTGAGAAAAGACCTTTCAAATGATGTATCACATACCATATATTGCCATTTAAAAGAAAAGTCGATGACGTCATATTTTTGACAAATGTCAATAAAGAAACAAATTAATTTTGTCAGAATGTGAGAAACTGAAAAGCTAAATTGACTTGTTCGAGCGTTTCTCATAAAACCTAAAGACAACCTAATTATTAGGGGTAGTCCATACTTTTTTTCCACACTGTATTATCAGACATTTAATAAAGGTCTTTGTATATTATATACCTAATATGGGTACTTCCGGTGTTTAAAATAAATAAAATATATATTTTAGTAGTAGGTCTGATGTTTATTAAATGTATACAATAGCTTAATAAAACTTACACAATTTACTAGTTTAGCAAATCTAAATGAACCAATTTTATTACAGACAATTTGATTTATCTACGCTAAATAAACCTATGTTATGTTCCAAAATTACTAAAAAATACTCTAGATTTAATAATTTTTATTCTAGATAAACCAGTTTATTTAGCAGATTTTTGTCAGTGTAGTAGTATTTCTAATGAAATGAAAATATATATTTAATAAGTTCTTAATAGAAGAAAATAGTTCTCATGTCATATTCTCATGCTTGGCTCTTAATAGCCGTTAAATGTGGGTTGAATATACTATTTTTTCTACGACCATTAACCCTGAATTATATTAACCCTGTATTATAAAAATCTATGGATTTTTCCAAACAACTATTTTTATACTTTTTTTTGGAAGACAAAGGACTTTTTGCTACAAGCATTTATTTGCTTGCAGAAAAGCAAATAAGTATTTTCCACACGCTCCTTTTAAAATTTTGTTTCCAGCGCATGCGGAAAATGACCTTTCCCCACTCGACTACATGCTTGAACTCCGCTATGTGGAAAAGCATCTCTTTCCGTATTCATTAGCAAAATAACTATTTTGTGTTAACTAACCTTCAGAGCCCATATCTAGCAATACATACCATCATTTAAAATTCAACGTATTTACTTTATTAAAATTATTATTATGATGAACTCACAATTTCAGAGTGTATGCCTATGGATTGTCCTTGCTTTCGCACAGGAGGATGGCACATTACATTTAGTAGTGGGGGACGAGTCTTGTTCACGGCGAGGATTTGGCTGGGATAAAGTTTTGTTCGTGATTCATAAGAGTTTTATTGATGTTGGATGCAAGTTTTCTGATTTTTATGAATGAGTTGTCGGGTCTCTTTAGGTTAAATGCCTTTGAACTCTACACCCACAATATTGCTAACACTCCGAACTTTAGGAAAGTTTAATGCAGAGGCATACATAAATATTTTAGAAACCAGGATGTTACCGTCTGTGAATGCTGTATTTAATAATAACTATATTTACCAATACGACAACTGTCCCATCAATACTGCCCGAGTAGTTACTGATTGGTTGCAGCAGCGGAATGGCCAGACTCTTCCTTTGACTTCGTGGAGCCCGGGTTTAAATTGAATGGAAATTGTATGGGGTTATATGGTAAAAAAATAACAAATTCAAAAATGAAGACGAGTTACGGCGGAGAAATCAAAAAGTATGATTAGAAATAATTTCGAAATTTGCCCAAGATTAGGTGGAGTCAGTGTATGACCGCCAACCATAAGATTTGACGAACGCTACCGCCACACCCACAATATTGCTATGTTGCTAACACCTCGAACTTTAGGAAAGTTTAAAGCAGAGACATACATAAATATTTTAGAAACTAGGATGTTACCATCTGTGAATCCTGTATTTAATAATAACTACTGTCCCATCTATACTACTCGAGTAGTTACTGATTGTTTGCAGAAGCGGAATGGCCAGGCTCTTCCTTGGACTTCGTGGAGTGCGGGTTTAAATTAAATGGAGTATGTATGGGGATATATGGTAAAAAAATTGGGAAATACAAAGATTTTCGTCCACAAAATATATACCTACGAAGTAAGATAAGAAATAATTTCGAAATTTGGCCAAGATTAGGTGGCCTTAATACCCATAAGATTACATGCGGTCATTGAGAACAATAAAGCAATGAAAAATATAAGGTTTTTATTTCTGTTTTTTAAATCAAATTTTCTTGACCAATTTATTTACTATATAATTAAGTTTCTGTTGTCTTCCCAAATACTATTATTATTGTTAATAAACATAAATCATTACCCGACTGTCTATTTTATTTCCCACAAAAGTAAAACGTGAAAATACATTAACCATTAAATAATTAAACATTTTTAATAAAATATATCATTAAGTTTTATCGGTGTTGACAAATGGGTAGGTTAATGTAAAAACCCTGCTTACCAAAAAGCTTCAAAAAGTCACCAAGGATCATCTTGGTGCCCGGACTTCAAATTTAGGGATGGTAACAAATAAATATGTCGATATATTGAATCAAATGATATATCGAAGCAATATATCGATGTCAACGATATATCGACATAAATTTATCGGTATTGATATGAATTTCGATATATTATATATCGATTTTAATCATTTTAAGTTAGTCATGTTACTAGCTAGAATTTACTTGTTCAGCTATAATATTTTACGCCTTCCTTATATAAAACTCCTGTCTTTTTTTGAAAGATAATTTCAAACTTTGGTCTTAAGAGGTGCCATTATGAATTATTATTAATAAATACAAATCAAAATTCACACTACCAAATTTATTGTTATTGTTTATCGTTTTGATCCAATCGGATTCAACAATCTAGTTCAAATCCAATGAAATAAAATATAGAAAAATTATATCTAAAAAGAAAAAGCATGGAAAAGATGGATAAGGAAAATCTGTTAGCCGAACCTAACCTATAAACCTTTGTCAATTATACAATGACCTAACTTCAATTATTTTTCTTGTCTTTGTGGTAGTTTTTGCCTGTGTGCACTATGTGCGCATATTTGAAGTGAAACTTCTTATGCTTAAACACCAACATGCTTATAACGTTATAGATTTTCGTCTCGCTAGGTCGTGGGTCAATTCGTGTGTCACGGCCTTGAATTTTTACCCTCAGCGCGCGTTAAGAAGTCTCACTTAAACAAAAACTAAATTAAGTCAAAAGTATTAACCAAGCAATCACTTTCAATTTCGAAAATAAGATTGACTTGAAATGATAGTAGATCAGATAATTTATTTGGACCGTGAATATAGCGATTTTCAAGTGATGGTAACTGCATCCGATCGCTTAGATCGCATAGAGTCTCACGCTGTATACGTAGTCAATCAGGTTTCACGACAAGTAAAATAGCTAAAATAGCATACAAATAAAACAAAACACAAAGAAGGGAATCACCTGGGTACATTGGAATTAAACCGCCCTTGAAGATTGAAATCTAGATTTAATTCGTTTAAGAACGAGAATACAAGAAGTCTATACGTAAAACAAGAAGCGGTGGGGGCGGTCCGCCCCGGGCCGCAAGACTGCAATTTAAATATATAAAATCAAAAAAATGTTATGTTCCATTTTAGCAGAAGTCAATGTCGCTCAAAAATATTTGCAAACCCCACGAATAACGTTAGATATGAATTTGACCAAGTCAAGGGGTTTGGATTTGTTTCTTACTGAGGAGAGAAATACACTTCTTAACAAAGCTATTGAATTCGAAACAGAAAAATGTGAAGAAATGAGTATAGATATTGAGAGACGCGGAAGAGCAAATGGAGAATTATCTAATGATGTCGGATTAACCCTACGAGAGGAAATTCGTAGATCAATATTCCAGTGCTTGGATCGGTTTATTCAGGAATTATTAGAAAGATCTACTGCAACGGAAACTGTTTCATCTACATTATTTAAAATTGTTCAATACCGTTCTATGATGGAAGCTTCAGAAATTGAATTAAGATCGGCTGTAGGAAACTTAGTTATAATATATAACGAGTTTAATGAAGAAGAGCTATTACAAGAAATAAGAAGATTAAGACGTAATGAATTGAAAAATCTCCTTGGCTGTCCAGGAAGCTGCTTCTTTGAGTTTGGTGTCAGTAGCAGTTACTTGCTACTGACACCAAACACGAAGAATCGGCTTCCTGGACAGCCATGGAAATTTTTCAATGTATTATTAATTGGAACTTTACCGAATCAGTACCTAACCTGCATCTTAACTTCAATATTTTTTGACAGTCTGTGTCTCAGTAGCGACCTGCGAAAGAAGTTTTTCAAAACTCAAATTAATAAAAGATTATTTGCGTTCGGCAATGACCGTCGACAGATTAAATAATTTGTCAATATTATCAATACAGAGGAGAATGTCTGAAAATTTAGATTACGATAAATTAATTAATAACTTTAGCTCCTTAACATATTTTTACATAATTATACAGAGTTCATAGCAACTGTATTACTTACATTTTATTTTACTAATGTATTATTATTATTGCTAAATTTTTTGGGATCGATTTTTTCCTAGATGAGTATGTTGATCGTTTTTATTCATTTGGGGTTTGTTTCTGACTTAAATCCAAAAAATAACTACAAAAAAATGTATTAGTATATATAGGTAGGTATCTACATACATACTTGTTAGCTTCACCTGACACATATACTATACGTAGTATATGGGAGCTTTTGTGATTGTTTCACCATAATAAGTTGCAGATATGTACCCAACTTTATGGCCGGCGCTGTATATGATATAAAGTTAAAAGTAAAACTTGTCACGGAGTTATTGTTTTATTGAGGTTTTTTGGTTGTCGTGAATTTAAATTGGAAAAGTGGCCTTTTTTTGGTTGTCATTAATGGAATCATATCCTAAACAAATATACAAAGGGACCCCATGAACTCATGGTAAAATCCGCTTCGTCCGCTCGTGGAAGGAGTGTTTCTTTAACGACTTTTGAGTAAAAATTGGGCGTGACACCCTAAAAATTTAGATTAGTAATCCGTCAGTACCCCGCCCCCCATAGGTCGAAGCTAAATACGCCCCTAAAGGGCCCCCAAATAAACCGCCCCAGGCCTCACAAGTTGTTAGTCCGCCACTGTCTAGAATGCGTTGCGAATATTCCGTTCCGATATATTAATGAATATATATCGATACATTTAATGAGTAGGTATAGTATGTATGTTCTGGGCCCTCCGCCGCGGAGGGATGCGCAGTAGCAAAAATCGACCACGTGGGCTACATCATATTTAAGGCGTGGTATCGGACATTTGACGTTTGACAAATGACGGTTGAAAAATGATAGTTGACGACTTGCACAATGACAAACATGGCCGACCTGGGCTACGTCATATTTAAGACAGACTCAGCCATCATCGGACGCTCCGATTCGAATTCTTGTCTATGTAACGATTATTTAACATCAGAGCAATCATAAACGTTTTTAGTATCGTATAATACCTAGTCTAGTAACGTACTGTGAAAAATGTCTGAGCAGAAAATAGTTTCTATCGATATACAAGGTTTCCCATGCTCAGGAGGATTTATTCCTAAAGAGCTTGCTATCTATGATGGAGAACGAATTTGTAATTTACTATTCAAGCCACCTTATTGCAAGCAGCTATTGAGAGAAGAAGATCTTAAAGTAGTTACATATTTAGAAAATAACCACCATGGTTTACTTTGGGAGTCTGGCTTCATTGACTTAAACGATGTACAAAAAGTTTTACTGGATATGCTAAAAATGTATGACAATCCAAAAATAATGATCAAAGGCGACGTAAAGATGGGTGTTATAAAGCAATTTATTGATGTGAAACAAATATTCAACGTCCCTATGAAGAGTGAACCAAAGTTGTCTAGATTTAAAAAAACGCCAGAATGTTGTTTTCACAAAGATAGTGGCATTTGGCATTGTGCCTTAAATAATGTTAAACTATTATATAATTTTAGATTCTGTGTGTTAAATGACATGTGATTAACATTAATGATATTAAACCAAACAACAGAAAAAAATGTTGTTTTATTTCCTTTCGTATCGTGAAAAGCTAATCTATACTAAGAAATAAAATACAAAATACATGGTTATATGCATTTATTAAGCATCCATACTGCAGAGTTTATTTACATCCTCAACAATTTTATGTGGATTAATATGAATATATTCTAACATATAATAAGATAAGTCGGTAATATTTAAATTACAATACTGTTTGATTATATCTAAACAATTATCTTCAGTCATACTAGACACTTTTACATATGTTAATACATCATCATAAAAAGTCCTTAAATCTAATTCCTTAAGTAATCTTAACTTAAAACATACTAATTCATAAATATTTAAAATATCTTTCAAGTCATCTAAACAAAGACATAAAGTAGTCATAGTTTCTGAACTTTGCATTCTAATAACTACTTCGCCTAATAACTTAAAAGCATCCAAAATAAAAGTCCCAGCACCATCACAATCATCTTTGAATTTATAATCTTTATCAGCAGCAGCCTCCTCAACGATTAAGTTACAGCAAGAAACAAAGAATGACCAGTCAGGATCGGTGATAGATATAGATATTTCTTCTTCTGGGAGATTCAATACTTTACTCGTTATCCTGACACTGGGAAGCAAACCTCGTGCAATACTAAGCCCTACAACAATTTTAAAGTTCTTGGTAGAATAACAGGCTTCAGCCAAATATTTGGTTTCTTTCTTGATTTCTGAATTAGTTCTAGCCACCATACGATTAAACTGCCACTCCCAACATGGTGACGAACAGGATGAGTTTGTACCAAAACACTCTTCCTCCATTAAATTCTCGATATCTGAAGATGGTATGGAACTGTAGCATGACATGACTTCTAAACAGATGTTTGTGCTACTAAAAATTATCCCTTAATAGCGGTCTTATATAGGGAAATTTCCCACCATATTTATTATAATGCTTGAACCGTGTTTATATTTAATTCCAGAAACAAGAGCTTGGCTAAAGACCAGCCGCTATCTCTTTCCTTAAATTCACTCGCTTTACAGGATAAAATTTGTTGAAACTCTGTAAATACTTCCTCTAGATCTGTATTTTTGGAAATAAATACATAGCGTGCGTTAAAGGATTTTATATCTGATGTTTTTTGAGAAGCTAATAGATATAATCCAAATAATTCCATATTTACTTTAAGATTTAAATGGTCTGAAAGGCCCTTTTCTATTAAATGAATGATTTTAGGTTTAAGCTCCTCCAAATATAACATCACATCCATAGGATGTAACTTGGTAGAAAGTCTATAACTAATCATCCTATTTTTGAATGCAGTTTTAACAATTTCAACGCCTGCTTCTAGCTCAACACAACATCTATCCTTATGTTTATTACTAAGTCTATGCGAATGAGAGGAAACATTTTCCTTGCGCTCCTTACAGAAGAAAGACATTTTTTAAGACTGAGGAGAAAACGCTAGAATATTAATATTTATATATAATTTATTATACAACATCTTTGGAACCGTCAATCCAACTATTATAAGATTTATCGAAACCAAGCCACTTCACAAACATTTTATTACCCTTCTTTTTCAAAATCTGTTCTATTAAGAAAACATTAGGCTGTTTAGTTTTTTGTAGTTCTTCTTTATAAAAACAACCACTTATAGGCTGCCCTCGAAAATCTTCTAATATATAAGTTGTTGGCCTTGTGATTTTTACTTGAGATATTTTAAACAACTCGGTAGTCCAATTTGGAGTATATCCTTTTTGAAATATATGTTTATATTTACTTATTCGAACAACATCACCCACTTTGAATTTTTGTTTTCCAACAACTTTAATATGGCCAAAAATAGAATCTAATAGCTTTTTCTCCTTCGATTTATTAACATCTTTCGGCCGCATCTGAATCGTTCTATGCCTTGAGTTGTTGTAAGTATCTGTAACTTGTTCCAACAAGTTTATCCACTTGTGGTTACCATTTAATGTGAATAGTCTAAACAGTTTCTCCTTTATAGTTCGAATTACACGTTCTGCAATAGATGCTTTTAAAACACTAAATGTACTATAGTGGTGAATTCCATATTTTTTCATAAGATTTTGAAATGAGGCATTATAGTATTCTTTACCGTTATCAGAAACAAGTTTTTTGGGGATTCTCTTCGATGTTTTCAATATATGATCCATCGCCTTTGAAACATCTTGAGCAGATTTAGATTTTATGGCTCGAGTCCAGAGATATTTCGAAAAACAATCAATTACGACTAGTATATACTTATACCCATTATTTTCACGAGAATACTGATCGAGTTGAGCCAGATCTGTGGCAAAGGTATCATCCAAACCATATTGAATAAACCTTCTTCTGATAAATTTTTTTCGAGCAGGACGATGAAGTTCTTTTACTACTTGCTCTCTAGCATTCGGGGCTGTAGACATTCTTGAACTGAATGTAAATGTCTACATCGATGTTTTTTATACAGAATTCTACTTTATATTTACTGGTGTATTATGATATCCTTTAAGTTTATCCAAATCACCAGTAATGGGTTTTAGTGCATCAGCTATAACAGTAGCTGCTATATCTTTCACCATGGTTTTTTCCAAATGTGTATAATCCAATTTTGCTTTTAAAATTTGAGTATTTTCTTTTTTGAGTTTGTCCAAAGCAGTGGAAATAGGTTCCAATGCATTAGTTACTAGGATATTAAGGAAATCCTTTACTCGAACTTCTAGTTGATCAAAGTCATGCTTCAACACCTGAATAATATCTTTCTTGGTAGCTTCAAATGTTTTCTCTATAACCAAAATTCCCTCGCTAATATTCTTTATGCTGATTTCTACTTTGTCTATTCGATCTTTGAATTTTTCAACATCGCTTTCAAATTTATCGTCAATATTATTAATTCCCCCACTAAGAGTATAAATAGTCTCGTTTAAGCTTCTAATAATATCACGAAGCTGGCTGGCAGTCGAATCAACATAATTTTTAGTTGACGCATCATTTCCATCTGTAGGTGCTTTAATATTACATAACCTACGATTTTCAATATTATAATCGCTGTCACTAGTGAAGGATAAAATGGATTGAGAACGAACAACTTGTGTTTGTTTACGAGTAGAAGACAAAGAATGACCAAACTTGTTCATGGTTAAAACTATAATGAGGAATTATACATGTAACATCTTATTTAATACGTTCCAACACATCCAACTCTACGAGTTCTTCTAAAATACTCATGATCTCGTTCAAATGATTTCCGTTTCCTGCTTGGCGTGACGCATCGAGCTTTGCAAGGCGATCGACTAACTCATTCACATCGTCATAGTAAACATACTGTTTTGGTTTCTCATTATATTCCATTAAAGCAGCACCACTAGATTTAGTATTTGATAGCGTATTTGATCTAGTTCTGGCCTTGGACGGAATTTTGCTTCCTGAAGGAGATTTATTACTGAATGAACCACTTCTAGTTTTAGCAGCTTCCGATGCTGCAGAAGTTGGTAGCTTAATCAATGGCCTTACAATGTTTTGATATTTTGCTGAATTAGTTCCTTTTATTTGTCCGCTTGGACTATAATTCCTCCTATGAACATTTGTTCGATTTAAAATATCTTTAAATTGTAGAGCATCTGTTTTTGTATTATATTTGGGATTTTTTAAAAATAATAATTCGTATAATCCACGTGTCCCCGGATATTCAACAGCACCAACCTTAATATCACCATTAGGCATAAAATCTACTTTTTGTGAACCCATCGACCAACCATCTGATGTTTGATCGTGTTGTAGACCATATGCATGATCGATCTGATCAGAATCTTTGAAATATTTATCAACAAACTCTCGTGATATTTCTGGATATTGCTCTAAAAATTCTTTATATGCATCGCTTCTTTCAATGATAGATTTTTGAATATCATCTTTTAGCTCATGAATAGGTTTATTAAAAACGTCATCCTCATCCTCCTCCTCGTCTCTTATATAATCCTTTGATGTACCGGATACTAATTCGAGTGGTAGATATTTCGGAGTACTGGTTCTAGTTGATTCGAGCTGATGAGGTTTTGGAAGTTCATATGTTTCCTTTATCTGGGTTTTTGGTATTTTAGGCACTTCATGCCTCTTCAGTTTTTTCTCGGCATTCTCCACAAGCTTATTCAGAGGTTCTTTTATAGGATTCAAAATCTTGTTGAGAGCCTCATCTTCTTCAGAACGCTCCAACTTTAATGATAAATACTTTTTTCTAATAGATCTGGCAGTATCATTAATCCTCTTCTTAACATCTTTATCGAATTTGCTTAAGACAGGTGGCATGATTGGATAGCAAGACAGGACAGGTCAACCAGGCCAGGTCAGAGAGGGTAGGCAGACCTGTTTAAGCCATATAAGCCGTCTAAAAGCTGTATATCGACCTGTATAGCTGTATATAGACCTGTATAGCCTGTTATAACAGATAACCAAGTATTACACACACCAGAGATGTGCTCTCAATCAGATCACGACTTATACTGAGAATTATCATTAGCTTAAGGTATTATATAGGTATCGAACTTGTTTCTATATCTGCCTTTACGAATATCATCATCTTTAACTATTACTAGAAATCCATATTTATCCTTCCAAGTCTCTGAACAAATATTTTTAAAAATATCCATCGACATATCGGTGTTCACGTGATCGTCATACACATGTTTGAGATTCATATCATCTTGTTTAAATAATACCAACATGTTTGCATTATCTCGAACTAACTGCTTAGGTATTTTCGAATATGTTTGGCATAAATAGAATGAATCAATCGCATTATGTCTTCCCATACAAAAATAATTTCTTATTTTATCCTGCTTCTCACAAGCCACATCGTCGAATATGAATACTGATTCAGGTTTGCTATGTTCGGGATCTAATACAGTATCACTATCACTATACCCATAAAACTTAACACCATGTACTTGCTTCAAAACTTGTTCGAGGAATTTATACTTATCTTGATATAAGGACTTTGAATATACATATACGTTTTGAAATCTTAACCCATTTACATCAGTTAAGAGACTTAGCATAACATTCGTTTTTCCGCAATTACTTGGACCACAAATGATCGCACGTATCGTATCTGGTAAGAGTTCACTATGTCGTTTTCGATTGTTGATCTTCTTTACATCAAAATTGGCTATACTAATATTAAGTTTCTGTTTTTCTTTTCGCATTTTATATAAACAGTGTACACTCTGTCGTGTCGTTAGTAGTAATGAATGTGTTGAGGGGTGAAGGTCTCTTAAATAGGACAATCAACAAACTTCCTTTTGAGCTACATCTGCCAGGATATTCGTATTGTGGCCCAGGCACGAAACTTGAAAAGAGATTAGCACGAGGTGATCTTCCTATAAATAAGTTGGATAGTTATTGCAAAGACCACGACATTGAATATTCTAGAAGCGAGGATCTAAATAAACGTCATCAAGCAGATAAGGTCTTGGAGAACAGAGCTTGGGAACGAGTTAAAGCCAAGGATTCAACTTTCGGCGAGAAGAGCGCAGCTTGGTTAGTTACTTCTGCAATGAAAGCTAAACGCAAGATGGGTATGGGGTGTAAAAAAACGTTCAAATCCTGTGTTTTAAGTAAAGTGAAGAAACATGTTAAACATTATGGAAACGGCTCACCTAAAGATAATATAAAATTAGCACTTAAAGCTGCACGAATGTCTATTAAACAAGCTGGAGGACGAGGAAAAGTCAAATTACCAAGAGTTATTCAAGTACCTAAAATCGGTGGAATTCTCCCACTCATACCAATTTTCGCAGCATTGAGTGCTTTGGGCGCCTTGACTGGTGGTGCTGCAGGCGTTGCGAAAGCTGTAAATGATGCCAAATCAGCCACAGATAAACTAAAGGAATCTCAAAGACATAACCAAACGATGGAAGCCATTGCTTTAGGCAAGAAAGGTAATGGTTTATATCTTGCAAAACACAAGACAGGCTATGGTTTGTTTCTCAAGAAGATGTCAAAAAACTCCCAGTAAAGCTACCTAGACGACCATTGACTAATATAGACATCGAGCTATATGCGAAATTATTGAACTTTGTTAATTTCCGAGGAGTATTTATGCGAGACACTTTACCAAAAATTCCAAAGAAGAATGAATGTGGTGTAATTAATCTTGATTCAGACAAAGGATCTGGAACACACTGGGTAGCTTACAAGAAGATTAATAACAAAGTAGTTTACTTTGATAGTTTTGGAGATTTAAATCCTCCTAAAGAAGTTGTTAATTATTTTAAAAAATGTAAAATCTTCTTTAACCATGATCAGTATCAAACATATAACACATATAATTGCGGTCACCTTGTATTATCATTCCTTTTCAATAAATCAGTATAAAAGTCATGTTTGTTTGATATTCATCTAGTCATGTCGCAGACGTTTACGCTGAAAGGTCGATCTAGCTGTTTGAGCGTTGATATTAATCCTCCAATCGAGTTAGATAACAGATATACATATTCTGTGGCGCTGATATCACTCAGTACTTGGAACTCGATCCCAAACATCGAACCAGGACAAAATAAGTTTTACTATTCCATTAGCGGAAGGGAAAAAGTTTTGGAGATTCCAACAGGATCTTACGAGGTTTCAGATATTGAATCTTGGTTACTGTCGGCTTTGGCTAAAGATCAAAAGGGAAAAACTCTCATCTCTTTAAAACCAAATAATAATACATTAAAGTGTGAGCTGAAGTGTGTTTACGACGTGGATTTCCAGCCTGAAGATAGTATCGGGAGATTATTAGGATTTTCTAAGAAGGTGCTGAACGCTAATATACGTCACGAATCAGATCTCCCAGTAGAAATAGTACAAGTAGTTACCATAAGAATAGAGTGTAATATTATATCTGGTTCTTATTATACCAGCAACCCGTCGCATACATTGTACGAGTTTACGCCGTCTGTAGATCCTGGGTACAGTATAATTATTGAGCCTAGAAACCTGATTTACTTACCTGTAAACAGATCCAGTATCGATAATATTACTATAAACATATTAGATCAAGAGGCAAGACCTGTTAATTTCAGAGGTGAAGAAATCGTTGTTAGATTAGAACTTAAAAAATATGGGTCTAGTTTTTAACCAAAAAGGAAACTATTTAAATACCAACACTCCTACCATAACCTCAGTCAGTAGACAAACGTCAGAGCAGTCACTCACCTGGAAAAGTTTAGCGCAGCTACATCCAATCGCAAACAATTATGGATATCGTATCACAAAAACTACAAATATTTCACCCAGTCAGCGTAGATGAGTCTATATCTCGAGAAGAATGGCATACATATCACCCATTCACGAAATCATTTAACAACAGCGATGAGATAGAAATAGTTATCAACCAACAAGATATTTTTATGGATATTAGTCAAGCTGAAATTTATATAGAAGCAAAGATTACTGAAGAAACTACAACAGGAAAGACCGGTTCCTGCTCTCTCACAAATAATGCAGGTGCTTTCTTATTCGAATCCATAACCTACAGAACAAATCAATGATTGAAAATAATTATTTTAAAAATCAAGATAAAAATCATGTAGAATAAGAATAAAATACATACCACTATCTTTTTCCTGGAACTCTGATGCCTTCCTGTCCAAGATAGCTGAAAACTGGATGAACAGCTCCTCCAGGTCTGCCCCTTCGCTCACCGATCGGAATTTTGTGTTGAATGACTTGACCTCCTCCGACTCCTTTGCTTGTAAGAGAAACCGCCCGAATAACACCACACCGACTTTGATGTGACCAAATCTGATGATTTGGGCTCCTACCAGCTTGATGAAATTTCCTTTAAGATGTTCCAAAAATCTCATCACACTGGTGGGATCTTGACGTGAAGAAAGCCGGTATGTTGCAACTCGGGCTCGAAATGCAGTCTGTACTATCACGACTGCTTCCTCCTGCACTACACAGGTGTTGGCGATGTGCTGGAGCTCCTCAAGATGTTGTCTCCATCGGGTGATGGAGATCTCCAGATCACAGTTGTCACATCGCCGTGTAGATGAAGTTGAAGGTTCTGAAACAAAAAAACATTATTTAGTAAAGCAAATTATTATGATTATTATTATTATTATAACCTAAAATAAAACTTACTATTGTCCTGGTCAAGTCTAACCCGCTTGGTCATGGGTTGCGGTGGAATCTCAGCTGGAGCTTCAAGCTGAGGAGTGGGTTGTGGGGCTCTAGCTGGCGTGTCGGCTTTTCGTTTGGCGACCCTGTGTTTGTCCATAAGATGTCGTTGCAGGGCTGCCTCCGATTTAAGGATCCCTCCGCATTGATTGCAGGTCATCGTTTTAGGCCTACAATCCCCATGACGGTTCAGATTATCCTTCCTGGAGAACGAGCGGGCGCAAAATTTGCAGACGAACATTTTCTGAAAAATCAAAAAAATATGAAATGATAAAAATTCTAAATCTATTTTCTGATTCGCTGTAAAATTCCCTTTGATTTGATGTGAAACAATACATTCTGAAGCGATTTAAGTTAATAGTATTGAGGACTTTTAACATTAATTTGTTTTTCTATTATGGGGTATCAAATCACGAAAAAATCACTTTTCAGTTTTTTTCTCAATTTTTGCAATCTTCACCCCTGACTTTCTTTGTAATACGTCAAAACCGCCACGCTATTGTTCTTAGTTCCAGAGATATTCACTTTTTAGTTTTTTACT
>MU188469.1:24032-62148 GCA_016904865.1 Pissodes strobi | reverse complement strand
TTTAACGTTTCGACCATGATTTGCAAATTACAAAGTATATAGGAAACAAAGGCATTAAAAGTACAATAATAGTTGGTTTTGTGAGAAAATAACTTACCTAAGAATGTAAAATACAGACTTGGTCAACATATAAAATACTGTCACTCAATATTTGGAGACACAGTACAATAATAATTACATATTACATATATTTTAAAACGAAAATATATCACTGAATAAGAAACATGCACATTGCACAGCTTGCTCAAATTACTTATATATTTCTTATCACTTATTCCGGGTATTGGTAAATCGTTTCCCGGCAGGTAGGAAATAAAAGGGTAGTTTGAAACATCTGTTGATAATATGTAAATTAGTTCCCAAACCCAAAAAGGTCGTTGGTATATTGGTTCCCCTTAACAAATTGAGGGTGTAATAAATTATATTGGGGGTGTGAAGGAATTGTATAGATATTGAAGTTTTAGCTTGCATTTTTGTTCTGTGGGTATCACTTGTGTTTAAAGTTGTGTTATATTTTCGTCATGAATTTTGAAATAATTTCAAGTGAACGAGGAAAACAGTTAATAGTTATTAATAACTATAAATATGGTTTCCAAAAGTCCCTGAAAACTGGTGAGAAGCGATGGACTTGCACAAATGGAAAGTGCAAATCATTTGTCCTTACTTTGGGCGAAGGTGACGATAATATAACTATTACAAAACATACAAATAAAATAGATATTTTAGAGAATTTACTCACTACTGAAAACATTGATATAATGTGCGTTACTGAGCACTGGCTTCCCACCACATGTGCCGAATTGCGTGTCACTGGGTATATGGTATTGTCGTACTTTTGCAGAAGGCAATCAAGGCACGGTGGTTCTTTAATACTCATAAAAAATAGCCTAAGGGAAGTGTTTGAGCGTTTTGGTGCTGCCGAGTCAACGTCTGTTGAAGTCCATGGTGAAATATCTGTGGTGTGTTTTCTAAAGATTGTTGTGTTGTATGTTGTTATCGCCCTCCATCTGGGGATTTGGGTGTATTTATGGACCTAACCAGCGCTGCTCTCTCCCTGGCACATAACACTGGGAAATATATGATTTTTTGTGGGGACTTGAATATTAATTATAGTGCTGATAGTGATCAGAAGAGACTGCTGCGAGATCTGTTTGACTCTTTTAGGTTAGACATCACAACATTTCTACCTACGAGAGTTTATACAAACTCTGTAGGCCACACAAGCTCATCGAGTATAGACTATGTCGCCACTAATATTCCCAATAGTCTCTTTCGGTGTAGTGTATTTGCTCCTCACATTAGTGATCACCTGGCTCATAGGTTTGTTTTTGATTTGACTGCCGGTGAGAATGTCATTCAGGATTTTAAACCGGAGTATCCCTGTAGAAACCTCTCCGAAAATAATATATCCTTATTTTCTAACATGATAATGTCACAGAATTGGAGTTTAATTTTGGGTTTTACTATGGGTAGTGATGACTTGTGGTCTAGTTTTGTTGCGGGTGTTGTGTACTGTCTTAATTGTTGTTGTCCATGCAGATATACTAAGCCCCGCAAAAAAGCGCAGGTGAATGGATAGTATAGCGATGATTTAAGAAGAATAAAGGAAAAACTGGATGAGTTATACTGGATGTATCGTGGCTCCAATGATATTACTGTACACTCTGAATATCAAGAAATCAAAAAATCCTATAAACATCAGATAACATATACCAAACGAACTTTTTATAAAAACAAAATAAATAATTCGGATTCTAAATCAAAAACAATATGGTCTTTTGTAAATGTCAAACTAAGTAGGCAAAAAAATACCCAACGTCAAATCGAACTGCACATGAATGATGAAATTGTTACTGAACCTAGTCAAATAGCAAATCAATTTGTGATTTATTTCAGCACTGCTTCGTCTAAGAAATTGTATCAGAAGTATGGAATAAGTGAATGCTCTTGTAGGGTTTCACCTATCATTCAGAACACGATTGTTATTAACCCTGTGAGCGAAGAAGAGGTACTAAACATTATTGCGGGGCTAAAGAACAAAAACTCTTCTGGATTCGATGACGTAAACGTTAAAATAATTAAAAGGATTAGAAATTGCATTGTTCAGCCTCTGACGAGACTGATGAACGCAAGTCTTGAGGATGGTGTTTTTCCGGCGATTCTTAAGACCGCAAATGTTGTTCCTGTTTATAAAAAGAATGACTGTCATAATATTGAGAACTACCGACAGATATCTCTGCTTAGTACATTTTCAAAAATATTTGAAAGGGTTGTTTATAATAAGATAATCCATTTTATCGACCGGTTTAACATTCTGAATGTAGCTCAGCACGGATTTCTTCCAAATAAATCAACGGAAACCGCATCATACCGAACGCTGAATTATATTTTTCGCTGCATTAATGATGGAAAACATGTGGTCTCTGTATTTTTTGATTTGCCCATAGCGTTTGATACCATAAATAAGTCATTTTTAGTCAGTAAATTATACAATCTGGGAATTCGTGGAAAGATACTGAAATGGATTGAGTCCTATGTAAGTGACAGAAGAATGACTGTTAAATATGGTGGTGTCCAGTCTGAGGAGAGATGGATAGAGCTTGGGGTTCCGCAAGGCTCAGTGCTGGGTCCATTGTTGTTTCTAATGTATGTGAATGATTTGCCTCTGAATGTTGGATGTGGACATGCTACCATGTACGCGGACGACACAACCATAGTTGTTGGTGCCAAGAGTCTGGATGAATTGTACAAAAGTGTAACGAATGTATGTAGCGATATGGAAGTATGGTGTACGCAGAATGGACTGATCCTAAACATGGAAAAGACAGTTTATATGAATATGTTTAATCGTTTTTCTTTATCAGAGTCCGACTGCGAGGAAAGACTTAATATCAAGTTTTCTAGTAAAACTAAATTTCTTGGGACCTATATTGACCCTCAACTATCTTTTTGTAGTCATGTTGACTACGTATGTGCTAAATTAAACTTTGCTTTTTTTGCTGTACTAAGCTTAAAAAATGCGCTTGATACCGAGGGACTTCTATCTGTCTATTACGTTTTGGCATATAGTCATATGTCCTATAATATTGTTTCTTGGGGTGGTACTGGCACGCACTGCAGCCGTATCTTTGTAAATCAAAAAAGGATATTAAGGCTTATTTTTAACCTACCCTCCCGAGAAAGTTGTAGAGGAATTTTTGCCCAAAATAAAATTTTGACGTTTCCGTCCATATATATACTAAGGTGCTTGCAATTCGTCAATAGTAACCGCTCATCGTTTGAGAGACTAGGATCTACAAGCCATCACAATACCAGGGGTAGTGAATTGCTTAAGATTCCTCTACATAGAACAGCTCATTATAAAAAATCCCCTCTATACAACTGTGTAAAGCTCTATAATGGGTTGCCGGATGGGTTGAGGGCGATGCGTGGCGATAAATTTGCTAACTACCTTGTTAGCACATTTCCTTGCTACTAAGGCATTTTATAAGATTGACGAGTATATTGATTTTCACAGCTAAATCACCATTAGCTCGCCTTAAATCTTTGTACAGGTACTTTTACTGCCACTCTGACAAGTAAATAGAATGCTGTATCTATTAACTACTGCTATTCATTGTCTTTTTGTGCTTTAATTGTTTTCTATTGTTCGTACACGTAATTGTTGTTATTTATATACAAATTTACCTTATTTGTACTTAATTTAAATGCATTTTTTGTGGTGACATGTTGCGTTGTATGTTTCTGTATCCGACTTAAATATTCTGTTTGTTTTTCCTTTTGGCAATCTACCATACTATTACATTATTCCATTCATTTTTTTTTCTTTTTTTGCTTAACTAATGTATTTGTTTTGGTATTTTTTCTTGTCTTTTTTGTATTTTTAATGACGACCCAATGTACTTTGTGTATTTTTTTGGCAATATAAATTTATTATTATTATTATTATTATTATTATACAAGAATATTCCCAGGATGCCGTTGTGGGGGAGTTAAACCATCAAATCGTTAATACTGCCTGCAAACGAAAATCTGTAGAGGACCTATCCGAAAAACCTGCCAAGATTATTCGCAGAGTGCTTCAAGAAAATCTGCCATCCACAATTGTTACATCTGACGTTGCTTGTGTCCGAAGACACATCTATACTGCCCGTAGAAAAATGCTGCCAAGTTTACCGAAAAACATCCAGGAAACTTTTGATTTCTTTGACAAGGCAAACATCCAAACTTGTAGGGATGAGCAGTTTTTACTTGTAACAGTAGAATTGAAGAGATAGTGATATTTTCGTGTCAATCTAATATTCAGATGTTAGAAAAAGTGACACATATTTATTTAGATGGTACGTTTAATTATTGCACGCAGTCTTTCTGCCAATTTAAGCTATTTACTACTATTTAAACTATTTACTACTATTTAAACTATTCTTACATTTAATAATTTCCATACTTTCATATGCGTCTAATAATCTCCTATCAGTTATATTATGTATTAATTTTAAATTTTTAATTGGTATTCTATTATTATTATCAAAAGCATGCTCGGCAACACTTCATTTTTATGTTCTACCATACTTTAAATAAGCTATGTGTTCCTTGAATCTCGTTTCTATAGATCTTCTAGTTTGCCCAACATATTTTTGGTTACAATCCATGCATCCAATTTCATATATTCCACTTCTTTCTAATATTTCAATTTTGTCCTTTGGTCCACCTAATAATTTCTTAATGTTGAACTGAGTCTGGTATATTAATTTTAAACCTACTTCCTTAAATACTTTTTGGAGTCCTCTAGTATACTGAGGATTATATGGCATCGAGACATATTTTGTATTTTCATCCTGATCCAAAAAAGCGAGTTAGGTAGAGTTTTAAATTTAGTTTTAATAATCTCCCGATGATGCTAACATGGTTAGCGAAACGCGCGTCGAGTGCAATTATTTTGTGTCGGTATTGTGGATAAAACTCCGTTTTAGTGCATGTTGCCGAAGGTTCCAAACCCCAACAGAGTATAAAACACATCCTAACATTTTTATTTTTTTGGAAAAACTTAAAGAATTTCAAACTGAAAATTATGTAAAATTACAAAGCGTCAATATTACGGGTAAAATATAATAATAGCAAAGTCAAGAACCGTCAAAAATTTTTAGGAAAAATGATAGAATCTTATTCAAGAAAGCATATTAGTCGACTACATTTTATTAAATGTGTTTCTATTCACTGTGCTGTTACCTATTAAAGATTGAAATTATGGAAGTTATTATTTTGTATTAGTTGCTATTTTTAATGTAGAACACTATGCTGTATGTTGTATAATAAACAGATTTATAAAAATCAAACCGTGCTTTATTAGATAAATCTCGGGAACCAATTTACACATAAAGATCAAGTCAACCAAAAATATTAGGAACCAATTTACAAATTATGTTTGACCCTTCTTAGTTTGGGAACCAATTTACATGTTGATTTCTTTTATGTCGATCTTTTCTAGAAATTCCCTTTTTTTGTGTTTGGTTCAGTTAGAAGGATTGTATGTTCGTAAGTTGTTAATTTCGTTTGTCATACTTATGACTTTTAAGGCGGTTTTCGAGACATTGGCTTGTTTGGAATTTCATAAATAATGATACTTTTTATTTCTTGGAGTTTTTGTTCTCAGTCTGTTTTGTTAAAAAATTGTGTCCTTTGTGACAAATTGTAATGCTATATTCAGAGAGAGTCAAGCACGGTCTTATTTGCTCTTTGTAGAGCAAGAGCAAGACCAAGAGCAACTGCTGCGGTGTATACAGTTTTTTGTAGTGAAATAGCGCATCAAGTTTGTGGGAGGCTGATTTTGCGATGTTAGCAACGTGGTCATGCCAAGACATATTGCTGTTCAGCGAGACACCCAGTAGTCCGATTCACGAGGATGAAGCAATGGTCGATCCTTCCATAATGATGTCAGGGCCTGCCGTATTGGCCCTCTTGGTAAACGTGGCTGCTTGTGACTTTGCTGCATTGAACTGAATCAAATTTTTGTCGCCCAAAGTTTGAACTTTGTCCAGGTCTTGATTAATTGCTGCAATCTGCTCCTGTCTGCGGTGATAAGTCTCAATCGCTTCTAAAGGTTTTTCTGATTTGAATCGGGAGACAAGGGTATTGTCATCAGCAAAACTGTAAACAGGAATAATCTAATTGGTGAAAGTATTGCGCCTCGAGGCAAGCCCGAGTTAACGGTGAATGTGTCTGAGAGTTGTCCATCAACTGCAACGTGCAGAGATCGGTTCTTAAGGAAACTGGCAAGCCAGCTGCACAGGCTGGCAGTCCGAAAGACGGTAGTTTGTTGAGCAATTCGTCATGCCAAACTCTGTCGAATGCCTTCGAAATATCCAACTTAATCGCTCGAGACTCTCCGTGGTTCTCAATTACCCTACTCCATATATGAGTGACATAGGCCAATATATCTCCTGTCGATCTCCGATCTCTTTTTACGAAAGCCGTATTGATTATCGCTGATTATCCTGTTGTTCTCGAGGAACTTGAGTACTTGCTGATTGGCTACACGTTCCGTGACATTGGAGATTATTGGGAGCAAGGCAATTGGGCGATAGTTTGAGAGCGTGGTTTTCTTGCATTTTTTGGAACAGGTTGCACTCGAGCGACTTTCGAAGAAGATGGGTAAATCCCTTTTCGGTAAGACAGGGAAAAAGTCTGGAAATAACGGATATTAGTTCGTTGGCGCAGTTCTTTAACACGATGGCAGGTATTCCGTCCGGTCCTGATGCCTCTTGCGTATCTAGTTCCTTAAGGATTTTACGAATATCACGGTGATAAAACTTGACTTCTGCCATGGTAGTGTTGATGTTCGATATGGTGGGGAGAGCCTTTTCTTGGGGGATGCCTGAGGTAGTGTGCGATGAAAACATTTTGGCTAGCATGTTTGCTTTTTCCTTGGCTGTAGTTACCGTAATGCCACGTTCGTCTGTCAAAGGTGGGAGAGACGTTTTTTTAAAGTTATTACTTACTGCCTTTGCTACCGGCCAAAAATTCCTGGAGCCACTGGAGCATTGCAAAAGTTTATTCCTGATTCTTTGATTGTATTTGTCCATAGTTTCCTCGATCACACGTTTGCATTTGTTTCTCGCTTCGACAAAATTATTGCGTTTTTCGGCGGTCTGATTTTGCTGCAAGTACTTGTAGGCTTGCTGTTTCCTACCTACAGCTCTTTAGCATCTTCTCTCGAACCAGGGATTTCCTTTCCGGCAACTTGATCGAATTTGGGATATATGTTTAAATTCCTGAGAAGATTGCTTGCGTAATCTCTTCGCAGCAGACTGACGGGTCGTCAGTGCCACAACAGACGTCGAGCCAAGGAAAATCTAGGTAGAACTCCACAACAACAATAATACTTATTACTATACACACTTACAATTTGGGTGGTCTGCTAAGGCATAATATAAAACGCTTTACACGCAGCTAGCGCCGCCTTTCACGCTTTTCCAAGCGTGGTTTGCAGGGACGCATCTCTGTCACGCCTAGGGTTAACACTAACCTATCTATACTACCAAACAGGGTGCCACAGGGGACCGTGCAGTCTGCTTCTCTGGATTACTTTCCCTTTAAGCCTAGTTATGTTGAGCATTACCAAGAGGCTACTCTAATGAAGGCTTGTTTTCAGTGAGATAATGTGTGTCGGCTTATAATAGAGGAAAACACTATATGAAAAAACCTCTTTCACGTTTCATTGGAATTTTCTAGCAAAGGGTCATCGGAATCCCCTATTGTGAGGGGTGTGCACTGTGCAGTTGGGAATTGCATATAACGCATTGCCCATTCAATCAGGGACACAAAGAGTAGGCGAGCTTCGCCAAAATCGCCTTCCAGCGGAGCACGCAGGACAGCCAGTCCATATGTCTGTGTCCTATCGTTTATTTTTGTCTTATACATGATGTGTGCAGGTTCGTCGGTTTGTACTATTGTTCAGGCGGTCTTGGGTCTTAGTAGAACAGAGATGTTGCTCTGTGTATAGGCCCGTGCTTAGGTTTCCTCTGTGGGTCATTGCGCACATTGGCTATGTTTGCCGTCAGTGGCGAGCCGCGTATACCAGAATCATAGAACTTACAGGATACCTTATCAATGTATTCCTCGACAGTGTCAAGGTTCGACCATGAGTGCAAGTTTAGCGATTCGCCCATAAGGCCGCTCTTAGGTAGCGGTTCTGCATGACAGAGCACCATATACAGGGGCTCCATACAGCAACGTCGGTCTGACATTAACTCTACATATATTGATCTTGTTTGCAGGACTCAAGAATGACCTTGGCCTGATCAACATATTTAGGCTTTTCTGGGCTATAGCATTCTTTCTACGCATCTCGGTTATGTCTCCGATAAAGTTCAGTCGTTTATCGAATACTATGCTCAGGTACTTAACTTTATCTTTGACGTCTACTGTAATGTCGTAGTGAGTGGCGTAGTGTCTATGTTCGTTATCTTTTTTGTTAGTCTGGTTAGTTCTGTCTTTGGGACGTTCAGGTTTATTTTTCATCTCGCATAGTATGAGAGTAGGATGTCAAGATGTTCTTTTCGAACCCAGTCTTTGATGTGGCTCCGGGTCATACTTTTTGGTATTCCCAGAGCCGGTTCTGGGCCGATTAGTTTTGTTTCTGATCCTCTCCTGGCGAGTACTTCAGCTTTTTCATTGCCTTCGATCCCTCTGTGTCCTGGCACCCAAATTAGTCTTACCGTATTCCGGTCTGCCAAAGTTTGTAGTTCTTCAAGACATTCCCACACCAGTCTTGATGGCACTTCTTGGCTCAGTAGAGGTTTTAGTGCCGCTTGACTGTCCGACAATATCAGGATCCGCCGAGTGTTTGTGGCCCTTCTATTATTCTCTATGGCGCACTGAAGTATGGCGTATACTTCTGCTTGAAAAACAGAAGCATAGATACCCAGTGCATAGTACTTGCTCTGACTTTGACTAGCAGAGTAGACTCCTGATCCAGTACCAGTTGCAGTTTTTGACCTGTCTGTGAACCAGGTTTGGTCCTGCCTTCTGATAGAGGTTGGTCCATTTTCCCATTGTTTCCCGTGTAAGCGTCTGGTAAACATGAGTGATGCCACCGCTTTTTTGGTGATATTTTCCAGATGTCGGTTCCAGGTAAGACTCGAGTCCAATGTTACCCCTAGATACTTTACCTCGTTCGAGATCTGTATGTTTTGTCCTCTCAGGCTAAGTGGTCCTAGATCCCCCACCTTGTGCCTTCGAGTAAAAGCTACGATGTTAGATTTGTTGGGACTAATATTTAAACCCTCCTGATCTACCCATCTTGTAGTCCGGTTCAGAGCATTTTGCATCTGCTCTCTAACCGTTGAGTTAAATTTGCCTCAGCATATCCGAGTGCACAAAGTCCCCCATCCGTGAACGCCCTGAGTAGGCCGTCCGCGACCAGGTTCCACAGGAGCGGAGATAACACTCCGCCCTGCGGACACCCTCGGTGCACCCGAACCACCAGCGCGCTCCCAGCGGCGGCGGTTGCTTCTACCAACCTTCCCCTCAGCATGTAGTTAATCCACCGACAGCAAGTGCCCTTAACTCCTCTTTGCCCGAGGGATCTGGTTATTGAGTCGAAGGAGGTGTTATCAAACGCCCCCTCCACATCCAGGAAGGCGGCCAGCATCACCTCCCTGTTTTCCAGTGTATCTTCCACCCTCTTGACCAGCTAGTGGAGTGCTGTTTCTGTTGACTTACCTGTCTGGTAGGCATACTGGTCGGGGTGCAGTGAGCTGTTTACCAATACACCGTCCCTAATAGGCCTGTCCACAAATCTTTCAAGTGTCTTAAGTTCAAAGGACATAAGACTTATGTGTCTTAGGGACTTTGCCGTATCCTGTCCTGTTTTCTCAGGTTTCGGTATAAACGTTACCCTAATGTGTCTCCAGGCTTTTGGTATATATCCAAAAGCTAGGCTGCTTCTTAGAATGCTGCAGAGTATCCTGTACATTAGTTCAGTTCTTTTCTGTAACATTATAGGGTAAATCCCGTCCATTCCCGGGGATTTGAATGGTTCGAATGTGTTTATTGCCCACTCGATTTTCTGATAGTTAATCACTTCCTTCGAAGTCTGCCAGTCTTCCCTGGACGCCCTTCGAGGTTCTGGCTCAGTCCACACCCCTTGAGCATGATCTACTATCTGTGAGCCGAGAAAGTGAACCCTTAGGAGTTCCTTGGCCGTTTCCTCTCCCGTATTGGTATATTCGCGGACCTCTTGAGAGAATTCTTTGAAGTCTAGCACATTCTTGAGTGTTCTCTATCTCCTCACAGTACTTCCTCCACGACCTTCTCTTGGCTCCCCTAAGCTCTTTGTTGAACCTGATCAGTGTAGTTCTATATACCTCTCACTGACCATTTCTTTTGGCTTTGTTAAAGTCTTTTCTGACCTGCCCTCTTAACTTCGCAAGTTCCTCACTCTACCAGGACACATTCCTGGTGGATTTCCTTGTTGTAAGAGGGCAGTTGTTTAAGAAGGCAGTAATGATTGCGTCATTGAATTGCTCCACAACCATCTCTAAGTCTTCCGTGTTCCTTATCGTCTTCCCGATTAGCGGTAGTCTGTGCTCTAGGTCGGCCGAATATGCTTCCCAGTCTGTCTTCCGAGGATTTCGATAGGTAGTTGCGGTTTTTTCCGCTCTTATATTGAATCTAATGATATCTGTGATCCGAGCAACTTACCTCATCAGACACATGCCAGTTTGTGACGTAATTACTCAAATAGTTTGAAGCTAGTGTTGCATCTATGACCTCCTTCCTAACAGTGTTAATAATGGTAGGTTTGCTCCCTACATTAATTATGTCTTAGTTATTTGCCATAATATATTGTAGTAATAATTCACCTCTATTGTTGGTGTTGGTACTTCCCCAAATTGTGTGGTGTGCGTTCGTATCGCAGCTGAGTCCCATTTCGCCTACACTGTTTCACCAGCCCTTTCACACTCCTGGTTGGTGTTGATTCAGGATCACCGTAGGGCAGGTAGGCCGATCCGATTATAATATCCCTTGGCCCGGTACCCTCAATGATCCTGATTTTGGCTGCCGTCAGGTCCCTGGAACAAAGGAGAGTTAACGACAGTATATTAATATGATTTTTAATTAGTATACAGGTCCGAGGCGTGTCGCTGGATCTACTATAAATCAGTGCCCCATCGATTCCACTAAGACCTGTGATTTTCCCGTGTCTAAACCACGGTTCCTGTATCAGGGCAATTTCTGCATCCCTCATAGCAACTGTAAGGACTGCCGAGGCCGCCTTACAGTGCTGGAGGTTGATCTGAATTGCCCTGATCATTTTGTATCCCTGTGGTCCATATAGTTCCCACGAGTGAGGGCGAGGTAAATAGTCCACTCCTGCGGAGCCTCCTACACAGGAGTAAGGCTGGCTACTCTGGGATTTTGCCCGGTTTCCCAGAGGCTCCGTTGAGACGGTGCATCCCCCACCGCCGGCACGGATCGCTTTACACCATCGGTCGGGTCTGTTTTTTTGAGCTGTCCTTAGCTTCGCCCCATATGCGGCTACTGAGCCCCCCAACAATGACAAGGTCTCACAGCTCCTCGGGGGGGTCTTGTTTGCATTAAAACGTCCCAAAATAGTGAACAAGTCTAACAAAAACTAATCCAAATAAATTAAAATAATTGAGAGGAAGCAAATGAAAAAATCGAAAAATATAACCATATTCCTATGACCTACTTGACAACGTAGCAACAAATTCAAAAGCTTGAGAACTACTTTTACTCCAATTTACCTCCTGCAGTGCAACCAGTTAAACAAAAATAAGCACCTGCGTCTGCGCAGCTTCATTCTTTAAAAACATAAATGTAAAATCAGTTTTTAGTTTTACGGAGATTATAATTTTTAGATTGCACTACTTGCAGAATTTTTTCCTATTTTCTTGTACTCAGAATATTTTCATACCAAAATACGTTTCTTTTTTAAGTTGTGTATATTTTATTATGCATAAATTAATAATGTTCACCAAACTCGAAATCACAAGCGTCTAGGAATAGGGCTACATTTTCGATGCGAAACCGAGAGTGCGCAGTAACCCAAAATTAAGAAAAAAAAGTAAATTAATAAAAAACAAACATAAACTTAAAAAAAGGTTAACAAAACATCTGCCGCGACAGACGGGAATCGAACTCACAGCGCAGAATTGACAGGCATAACCTCTACCTACTACACCACCGAGGCGTTGAAGGAATTTCGTTAGAACGTAAAGACATGGATAATTCCGATACATTCGGCCATATTACGCATGCACGGTTTCGCCTCCAAAATTTAGCCCTATCCCTAGACGCTTGTCTCGAAAACTATGGCAATTAATTGCCGATTGACTGATTATCAATTTGACAGAACGCTGCTCCATTTTTTATTATTTTCTCAAAGCCTACTTGATAGTTGAGTGTTCAGTATACGATCGTTTGACTTCACCAATAATTCAATAAAAGTTACAGAACATTTCTTACATTTCTGTCACAAGGTGCGTTCTTCAACATTGCACGGGTATCTTTCAGATTATCTGCCATGCGTTTACAATTGATTTTTGTATGTATTAGTAAGCGTTCAGGTTTTTTTTTAATCTCTGAAATCTTTTATAAAATTTTTATTTTTTTTTTTGGTGAACAGCATAATTAGTCGATAGATAGTCTATCGACGAATTGTATAATTACTCGACCATAAGAAGTGAATAATATGAAAATAAATGGTAAATCATTAGTGATTTTGCCAGAATATTTTTTGAAAGAAGAAAAAGTAGATTGAAATTGTCATTTACGGATATTATTATTATTCATGACATTGAAGAAATTAGAATATTGGAAAGGTAGAAAGGAATAAAAATGTAAGATGTGACTTATGATAAGTCGGACGATTTTAAATTAACGCTTGGTTGGTTACAGTTTGTTTTGTCATAAACTTAATAATTCCTATCTACCTACTGTGGCGTAGTGAGTGTATCTTCATTGGAAAGGCATTTGATTATTATATATAATTCGTTAAAAAAAGCATTCAAACCCTAATATGGGACACTTTCTGGGTTTCGCTTATATCAGTGGCAAACATTTTACAACGTTGTTCAAATAAGAGAATACTTAAATACTTATTCTAGTAGCCGTTGAATGGGACTTATGGATCTATAAAGGGGCCCCCATGATCTCCGGGTCTAATACCCCTGATTTTTTAGTTGAAAATAAACATCATGTATGCTTCAGAACATTTGCGATGAATTATGATACTTGCAACAGAGTAACTATTGAGTTCGATTCACCAGAAGCCGCGAATTATTTTCTGAATAATAAATTTCTTTTGGATAAGGACTATGAAATATTCATTCCTAATGTTAATGTTTCCTGCAGAGGGATAGTTAGAGGCATATACAAGCAATTATCTATAGATGATATCAAACAAAACACTGAATGCGCAGTTGCAGTCATGAACATAATGAGATTCAATAGACAGGTTAGGGGCGATACTGGTGATAATGTGACGGAATACTTACCAACAGGTACTTGTCTATTTACTTTTGAAGGCAAAATTCTGCCTCCAGGTATTAATATTTTTGGTTTGGATATGAGGGTGGAACCTTATATCATGAGGGTAACACAATATTTTAATTGTTTACTTTTTCAACATGTCAAAAATCAATGCAGAAGCAAATAAAAATGTGAGAGGTGTACCAACATACATGAGGGTGAATGCTCAACTCCTCAATGTTGTTATCATTGTGATAGTTTAAGTCATCTGTTCACAGATCAAAAATGCCCAGAATTCATTAGGCAAAAACAAATTAGGTTTTATATGTCTCTCAATTCAATTACTTTTTATGAAGCTGCACATGGTTTCTAAAGTTAAAAAAGTAGCTCGCATTCAAAGAGCGAGAGATCTTTACAATAGCACTCAAATACCTTCATTTAGTAAAATAGCCTCCTACAGACGACAAAAGTTTGGAACATCATCCCCTTATTCCAGTTACAGTAGGGAGGAGCATGAAGCCTCTCTCTATCCTTCTCTGTTGAGATATCAATTCACTCCAATTTCGACAAATGTACTCATTTCACCTTTAGTTATACCTGGACACCCCACTAACCCAACCTAACCCCCCCCCCCTGAAGAAATTAATAATAAGGATAAAAACATATAACAGGTTTTGGAATTTTTAGGATTCGGAGAACGTGTTCTTCAACTGACGGATACTCAGAGAACCGTGGTAGATAGATTTCCTAAGAGTCTGATTAAGAATATTGGCACACTTGAGAATTCTTCTCAAAGTGGCCTGTAATGCAAGGTAGGGAGTATATAAAATTTCAGTGGAATATCAGAAGTCTGAGTGCTAATAGAACTAACTTACAAATTTTTATCACAGAATATTATCCGGATGTGATTGCATTAAGTGAAACTTGGTTAAATCCTACACTGACTTCTGCTTTTCCAAGATCGGCCTGATGGGCGGCATCGCTCTTTTTATTAGAGCTAATGTAGATTTTTAAAAAATTACCATTAATACTGATTATTTGTCACCTAACATACAAGTTCAAGTAGTTAAAATTCCTGAGTATAACATATTTATAGCTAATTGTTGTTTACGTAAAATGCTTGATATGTGAAAGCGGACTGTATATAGCAGAAAAACTTTTCTTAGACTAACGACCCATGGTTTATTTAATCATGGATTACTAAATAAGTTCAACTAGGGTGGGAAACACGTTAGTCCTTCTGCAAGAGCCGGAATATCAAAATAAAACCTCTCGCATTAAAATCTTATTTTTGACACTGCCAGTTTTGTTGACAACTGGTCCTATTGTTGTATTATACATAATGCGCCGTTTGTTACTTTCCCGATTTATTGTTTAGAACTCTAACACGCCCCCACCTTGAAGGAATTAACATGAACTTCAAAAAAAAAAATGTACTATAGAGAAATACATAGACACAAATCATATTCTAAGACATTGGCCCTTGAACCTAAAGCTAAACATGTTATGATGAGTAACATCTATATTATACTAATACTATAGAAATATGGACAGTGCTTTTTTTCCACTTTATCCTTTCTTGTAGTTGTCCTATGAATTCCTTATTCCACCTCGACCAAAAGTGTTGTTTTAGGCGTTCTAATTGCTCAAAATGAGAAACGCGATTTGTAGGAGTTTCTAATAATTCTGGATAAGGAATGTTTTGAATTGACCGACCATTTAGAAAATGTGCAGGAGTGAGTGCTTCCAAATCGTTAGGATCTATTGAAAGGGGAGTTAAAGGCCTGGAATTTAATATAACTTCTATTTGTGCTATGGCCGTGTAAAAACTCTCAGAGTGTTGGACAAAACTCTTTTCATATAGTGTTTTGCCGACTTAACTCCTGCCTCCCAAATACAGCCGTGATGAGGCGAATATGCTGGTATGAAGTGCCACTCTATGTCAAATCTATGGATACAGGTTTCCTTTAGAGAATCCCTGTTATTATTAAGAAAAACACCCAACTCCCTGAGTTGATTGTAAGCTCCCACAAAATTACTGCCATTGTCACTGTACACCTTGGATGGTTTGCCTCTTCGAGCGATAAGACGTTGAAAGGTCTCTATGAAGGCTTGTGTACTTAACTCAGAAACAACTTCCAAGTGCACAGCCTTTGTTGACAGGCAAATGAAGAGGACAAGGTAGCATTTAAAAATTTTACAACCTCGTCCCTTCCGATCCTTTATTTGGAACGGCCCCGCATAATCGACACCAATATGAATGGTAAACTAGGGGAAACACAAAGCTTGGGTAAGTTGCCCATCAATGGCGTGGAAATCTTTGGATTGAACCGAAAGCATACCATGCATTCTCTAACAGTGCGTTTAGAAAGGTTTGTACCAGCAATAGGCCAATAATTTTGTCTCACTTGACATAGAAGTAGTTGAGGCCCACTGTGCAGCATCATTTTATGTTCATGTTTAAATAGAATATCGCAGGATGTTTAGTATTAAAAGGATAGGAAGAGTGCTTCAATCTTCCTCCCACCCGAATTATTCCATTATCAATAAATTGTGTTAAATTTACCAGCCTGCTTCTTTTAAAAATAGTGCCCGATTTTTCCAACTCCCGTCTTTCAATTGGAAAAGACACCTTTTGGGAGATCTTAACCAAGAATTCGCATGCTTGGCGAAGTTCGAAAATCGTTAGTATACCACTCTGCTCTTCTGATTTTTTATTTGCAGCTTTACAACAATGAAGACATCTAAGAACATAAGCTGTCACTCGTATAAGGCGAGTAAATGACGAAAATCTAGAAAAAAGAAACATGTCATTATAGCTTACTTCAACGAAAGATTGAGCTGATTTGCGAATTTTCGGAAGATCTTCAAGAAACAAAGGTTTTTGAAATGTTATGTTTGGAGGCCAACTATCGGAAGAGTGCTTGAGCCATGATGGGCCATGAAACCAAGACACTGAATTGAGAATATCTTTCAGCGACATTCCTCGCGAAAGAAGATCTGCAGGGTTTTATTCAGTTGGGTTAGTCAATTGGTGTTAGATCTTGTATCGAAGCAATGCGATTTCCTACAAAAACTTGTAGAGTATTTGGAGGACATTGCAACCAAGACAGGACTACTGAAGAATCGCACCAAAAAACCACCTTGACCAATTTGATAGTGATAGAGTTCTTCACCTTGTCATACAATTGAGCTAGCAGCACAACGCCACACAATTCCAAGCGAGGAATGCTTACAATTTTAAGCGGCGCAACGCGGATTTTGGAAGTAAGGAGTTGCACTTGAACTACATTGGCTGAATTCACAGACCTAATGTAAATACAAGCACCATATGCGCTAGTCGAAGCATCCGAAAATCCGTGAAGTTGAACGGATTGCGTGTTTGCACAGATAACTTTCCTTGATACTTATAGAGAATTAAGCTTAGTTAGGTTTGACCTAAAATTCGTCCATTTTTGTGCTAAGTCTCCTGAGACTTGTTCATCCCATGAAAATTGTTGTGACCATAGCATCTGAAGCAACATTTTTGCATTTATCACTACAGGACTTATAAGTCCAAGAGGATCATAGATTTGGGCGACTTCATATAGAATTACACGCTTCGTAACATGTTTTGGAGGGGGTGTCAGACTGATGTCAAACTGAAGTGTATCTGATTCACATGACCACTGCATTCCTAAAATCTTACTATTATCTGAAGATCCAAAACGGTACTCTTGATCTGAATCCGACGCTTGAATGTTATTCAAAAGATCTTGACAATTAGACTTCCATTTTCTTAACGCGAAACACCCCGACTTTAGAATATCTGAAACATCTTGGCATAGATGCACTGCTTCTCTGAAAGAATAAGCCCCCGAAAGAAGATCATCCACATAGAAATCTCTACTGATCATTTGAGATGCAACTGGATTTAATGATTCTTGTTCAAGAGCTAGCTGCTTTAAGCAGCGCGTTGCTAAAAATGGAGCACTTGCTGTACCATATGTCACAGTGTTTAAAGAAAACGTTTGAAGTTCATCCTTTGGATCAGCACGCCATACAATCAGTTGCAGAGGGCGAAACTCTGGACTAACTTGTATCTGCCTATACATTTTACAAACATCTGCCGAAAAGACGACCTGGTGTCTAAATCTCAAAACAATAGAAAATAAGTCGCCTTGGATCACTGGACACACCATTTGAATAGAATTGTAAGAGAGGCCAGAACTAGAAGCAGCCGAACTGTTAAATACAACTCTTAACTTAGTTGTTAAACTGACCTCCTTTAGGACATCATGGTGTGGAGAAAAATAAGTGACTAGATCACTTACAGGAGAAAAGGATGACATATGTTTAAGATGCTGATATTATGTCATGAATTCCACATACATTTCTCTTAATTTTCCATTTTTTTAAAGCTTGCGCTCTAATGACATAAAGTGATTGTATGCTTGATTACACGAATCACCCAAAAGTTCTGGGGGTTGCTTTAATGGAACTGAAACTATGAACCGCCCATTTGAGTCACGCCGTACTGTCTCAGAAAAGTGTTTCTCAGCCTGAAGCTCCTCCTCGGAAAGAATTGGCTTTGATGACACATCTCCAAGCTCCCAGAACTTTGCCAATTGTGCTTGAATGTCTAAAGTTTTTGAAAAATTACAAAAAAGTCCTATTTGATTTTGGCATCCCAAATGGTCCCGAAACAATCCAGCCTAGCTTACTTTTCTGGAAGATGGGTTTGCCAGGGCCCAAGGAAACTCTCTCGTAGCACACAAGTTCCCAAAAAACTCCTGCCCCAATGAGAATATCAACAGGTCCAGACTCAATGAAGTGAGGGTCTGCAAGGGTGCAATGAGCGGGTATATTCAATGTTACTGGATCAAAGTAAAAATTAGGTAAATGACTTGTAATTTGAGGTATAACTAAGCAGTTAAAGTTTGTTTGATAGTTAGAATGACACGATTTGATGGAAATGTTATAGGAACTTTTAACGACTGGATTAAGATGACCCATACCACTGACAGAATAAGAAATCTTACTTTGATGAATGTTTAACTTATCCACGCACTCCTGAGATATAAAATTAGACATGGAAGCACTATCCAGTAGAACCCTACACAGATATTTTTCACCCTTAGAACTGGAAACTTCAACTAATGCAGTCGCAAGTCAGACTTGACTTTGCACACCTTGATTGTGTAATGAAACTTTCGAATCCTTTCTTTCATTATAATCAAGAGGATGCAACAATGAGTTGTGGTGTTGCTTACAGTGCTTACACTTACTTGACCGACATTTCTCCAATCTGTGACCACTGTGCAAGAAGTTTTGACGTAACTTTTTATATTCAACTGCTTCTTGCCATTCAGGAATAGAGAGTGCCAAAAACTTAGAGCAATTGTAGATTGCATGTTCCTGTTTGTAATAGTAGCAAGAAAACATTTTTCTATTTTCATTAAAGAAAACCTTCTTATTTTCATTTTTATCGTTCTATTATGCATCGATACCTTATCAAAAAAATCAGCCCGAGAAGAAAGAAATAATTTGAATTCACACAGAGAAGTAAGCTCATCATCAAAAACTTGTTGCTCCCATTCCTTAATTGTCTCCACATCAAGTTTACTCGTAACCAAATAAATGATCAAAGGATCCCGGTCCGTCGTGGTGATGCCCAGGTTTTCCAAAGATCGAATATTTTTTGAAATAATATCTACAATGTTCCGAAATGTATAAGAAGATTGAGCTTTAACCTCGGATATATTAAACAGTGACTTTATGTGGTTGTGAACTACTGACCGTTTGTTTTCAAACCTAGACATACAATATCCCACGCTAACTGATAATTCTCAGAACAAATAGTAATTGCTTGTATACATTGTGAAGCTGGTCCCTCTAATGATGCCTTTAGGTACTGAAACTTTTCGATGGGTTCATATTGATTTTTATGTACTAAGGAAACATATAGATCCCTAAATTCTAACCATTTTTCAAAGTGTCCTGAAAATTTAGGCAATTCTATAATAGGTAGCTTAGCGCTGGGTCTTTTAACAGTATGTACATTGGACATAGAATGCTGGAGCCCCACACCAGTCGGAGCATGCGTTGCCATGGGTTTAGAGTCATTTGATAGGATAGATATTGTTTGATGGCTGAAATTACCCCAAAATAATTTGTTTCGAAATCCTCCAACTCACTTTCAGTGAACCTATCAGGGTCGAGACCTTGTAACTCAAATTGTATATCTGTAAAATCAGAAAGCAAATTTGACTCTATTTCTTTCAACCTTAGCTCTATCTCAGTAATGGTGGCAGAATTAGGATTTTCATCCTTAGTTTGATGAAAATAGTTTGAAAGTGGAGACAACTTTGACTTTAGGTAAGATCGCTTACGAAATAAAGCTTCGATTTGATTTTTAGCTGTCACTTCCTCACCAACAACGTCAGTATTTGAGAAGCCCGATTTACAAACTTTAGAACGTTTAGGATCCATTTTCTTGATTGGAACTTAATTTATATAGGCTGGTTCGGCTGAAAGAAAGTCTAATATTTTAACTAATATTGTGCAAATTAAGCACAAGTTTAGGTATACTGAAAACAAGTAATATGTTTTTAGTATAAATAATGAGTAAAAACCTTATGCCCTGTAACTGTAAATAATTGAAATGTTATTATCTAAAAATTCTCGATCTGTACTGCCTGAAATGGCCTTTCTCATGTACATACAGGATTTGAGCTATAGCAAGCTTTTTAGAACCTCTTTACGTTAAAATAATACAAAGCCTAATAATAGCTATCTAACAATGGCTCAAATACTTGTAACAAGCAAGTCAGATACTTTAAATAACACTAATAATAAAATTATTGTCATAGGTATCTCAAAGAAATCTTAGAACACAGTTGTGGTTTAAAATATTGCACACAACTAACTTCAAATACTTCAAAAATCACAAATAACTTTCCCCTGACTTCTTATGTGTTATATCGTATAATACATTTTGATTACAAATCTTTAACACACATAGATCACTGCAACATCAACCTAAAAATAATAACCAAATGTTCTTAGCGACCTCCAATGCTGAGGTATATATCTTGGAAAAGTTTTTGTTTTTTAATATGAAAATAATGAATTATTACTTGAGCTATTATGGATTAAAATGATCAAAAACCCAGATGGATATAGTGTCTATTATCGAAATGTCTTTATCTAATTATTTGATTATGTTAGCAAAGCAAATTCCCTTAGATATTTGTCTTTCACTACTTAGTATGAACTTGCAGTCTATCAAATAGCTTTAGAAAATTTCACGGAAAATTACTGTGCATGCAAAGTCAAAGTTTCAACAAAAAACTGGCCTGTATCCGTCTCGATCAGAACCAAATGTTTACGTAAAATGCTTGATATGTGAAAGCGGACTGTATACGAAAATTTTCAAATTCTCAATCATCCCCAAAAGACTCAACTCTACCCTCAGTGGAGGTGACTGAGGCAATTCTGCATAATTTATCTTCTTGTCAACTAAATCCTAATTTTACCTTGGAAGCACTTAGCGGTAATCCAAAGTTGTTTACCATTATGGAACTAGAAAGTGCGCTTAATAATAGGAAAAATCGGCTACTGGTTTAGATAAAATTTCATATTCCATGCTTAAACACTTACCTTTGCGAACCAAATGATCACTTCTACACATTTATAATGAGTGTTTAAGGGGATGTACTATCCCAGAGGAATGGAAATCTACTCTCATTCATCCACTGTTGATGCAAAATAGAGATAAGAATAACCCAAATAGTTACAGACCTATAGCTCTCACCTCATGTCCTGCAAAAATTCTAGAAATTATGATAAAAAATCGTTTAGATTGGAAAATTGAACATAAAAGGATTCTTCCTGACACTCAAATTGGCTTTAGGTTTGGAAAGGGTTATTTGGATTGTCTGGCATATCTAACAACGAGAATACAGTGTGGTTTTTCCAAGAATGAACATACCCTGGCAATTTTTTTAGATGTATCGTCAGCATATGATAGAGTGATCACCCAATTTCTGTATAGAAAGATGATATCATTGGGCGTCTCTTCTGAGATTTGCAATCTTCTATATGCTTTACAAGTTCAAAAGAACTTATTTATTAGGGATAAAAAGTTTGATATTCATGGGCCTGTAGTGTTATATACAGGGCTTACTCAAGGGTCTCCGCTAAGTCCTGAGTGAGAAACTGGATAAGCTTCAATTCGAAGCATGTAGGATAATAACGGAATGTATGAGAACTACTCCCACTAAACGTTCTCTTGACAATGCAGGCACAAATATTTATTCTCAAAAATCTTACAATTGAAATGAATCCATTAATTCGACAGATTAGGATGCTTTCTGGTTGTATTGATGGTAAAAAAAAATAACTATTGAAGGAATAAAAGTTTGCCGTATCTTATTCAAGCGTATAAAATCTCAATAAGTACACTAAGGTATTGGAAACCCATGCCTTGCTGCCATGTTATAGGTTTGATTTTTTAGCGCAGCTGTCTACAATGAAAATTATAAATTTTAGCATGAAGAAATCTGACTTTTTAGTAGCAAAATTTTTCTGGAAAAAGCACACACCATGGTTCCTGACCACACTTGAATATTAACTGATGCATCCAAAGATTCCAAGACTAAATCGGTTGGATATGTGGTTTTTTGCCCTTCCTTCGATTTTCAGTTTTCGCAAAGACTTCCTGGATCAGAAAAAGATGTTAGAAAGGCTGTAATTTTCACTCATTTTTTAAGTGCTACTCAAAAAATTAATAAATCAGTAATCTCTCCAAAATAGGATCATATTAGTTTCCTGACCAAATACTGGATGCGAATAAACATGATTTTGACATTTTACTTTCATGGATTCCGAGCCACTCTGGTATTTATGGAAATGAAATTTCAGGCCAACTTGCGAATATCGGACGAATTTTAAGAATTCCTTTGGTCATTAAATTGGATAAATATGATCTGCTTCAGTCATTAGAGAAGAAATCAGTAATGCATGGAGTGAATCTGCACAAAACAAGGGGAGATGGTATGCATCAATTCAGTGGAAATTTCCTAAGATACCATGGTATAAGAGCATTGACTACGTTGAAAGAAGGCATCTCACAACAGTCATCAGAATGTGAACAGGTCATTGTTTATATCCAACTCATATCGCACATCCCTTTAAAAACCGTCGTAACTGAAAAAATATAAGTTTTAGAGGACAAACAAATAAAAATTTGAGTTTATACACTCTGTGTAAAAAAGTAATTACTGTTTAGAATATTCTGGTATGGTCATCTTTTGATTAACCGATGATTCTTATTTAACGTATACATAGAAATTATTTATTTTTTTACTTTAAAACGATAAAATTTTTCTTTTTTTAGAGATAATACAGTTTTCTTCCAAAAGTTTTACTAAATTTTTAAGTTAAAACTTGAAATAAAACTAAACACTAGATCAAAAATATTGTATTTATTTATGCAAATTTAGCAAAAGTTCATGTCTCATAAAACATTAAGTAAATGTGAAAATAAACCTATTATAACTGAAGGTATTAACTGATTTGGAAACTAAATAAAATACAAGTACTTATCATACTAAAAACAAACAAAAAAAAACGCTTTAAATTAGTAAAGCATTTTAAATTTATCTAAAGTATATAGATAACTCTCTAAAATAGGGAACGGTAAAAATTACTATAAAAGCTTGGTATATAACTTTTATTGAAAGGGAACTGGAAATCTTTCTTTTTATTTTCATTTAGTGGTAGTCGGGCATGGTAAGCTTTCTGTAAGCTTGGAAGTTCTTCCGAGCTAACATTAATAGGTCCTGATCCCCTAGTATTCTTTATTTTTAAATGTCTAACATTTACGGCTTTCCAATCAGCCTCTGAATAGGATTTTTTGTAAAAAAAGTAAATGGATGACTTTTTTCTACTTTTGTAACTTTGATTTTGTTTAGAAGACCCGTTTCACCTCCAGTATTTGTGACAAAATTTGGAGCTATATCGGTTAAAAGTTTTTTTACATCTAGAAAGTCATCATGTGATAATTCATAGCTTGTGTAGGGCTTTCCTTTCTTCTTTGCTGGCCTTATTAATGTTATGAACTGGTCGGGAACGAATATTGGCCCCCATTTTAGTGATCTTGCAACCTAGAATAAAATTAGTTATAAGAGGGGAATAAAGGCGATATACTTATTAATGCCTACGAGGTTATGCAAGCCAAAAATGTACTCCTTGAACTCAATTAGCAACTTTATTTTTTTTATTGATCTAAAGGTAAGTCTTTTTTAATACCTACCTCTTTCTCAATTACGAAGGGGATCGTTCTGAGTATGGCCAGCAATGAGGTATTTGTGGTAAATTCTTTTTATTTTAAACTTTTGGACAGCCACCACAAATCTAAACCGAAGAAAGGATTATTAATGTTTAACAAAAAAAATTCAACAGTACTCACCTGTCCTTTTGTTGCGCCCCACAATTATCGCTGTTAAGCACAATCTCTAATTCTTCACTGTTGCGTTCATTGGACTTGTCCTCTAGATATTTAAGAAGACACGAGCCAACTTCTGTAGCAGCCTTCCCACCTTCTGCCTCATGCGAAACATAGCACCAAGTTGCATCATTTCCTATATCATTTATCGTTAATTTCATAGTATTAAGCCTAGACTTATAGAAGAAAATAGAAATGTCTCCTTTGGGAATTGGCACAACCGCCTGCATATTAAAGCAAGCCAATACAAAAGTTTTACCCACTTTAGCTTTGTCCGCTTCCTTTTCTTTTCTTGATAACACCTTTTGTGTTAAGTGTTCGTCAAACTAATTTTTTAATAATTCTTTGGCCTCATCAGTCGCTATATTGTATTGAAAGCACAAGGTACATTGATCCTTTTTAGAAACAAAGAATGATAGGTTAAATTCACGATTAAAGATATCGGCGTACATGTGATAATTTACTGAAGGTCTTCCTTCAGCCTCACACTCCAGTTTATAGTCCCTGTGTAGTTGAGCTATGGTTTTGCTTTCGTCTATACCTTCTTTTGATGTTTGTGCCCGCAGACAGTGACTTTCTATTCTGGGAATTGTATTGATGTGATTTCTTACGTCGTTTTTTAACTGGTCAGATACTTTTTTATGATTTGTATGCCTACCTCTCATATCTTCAGTCACCACGCCAGATGAGTTTGTTTTATTTCTAACAGTAAGGATTGTTCTGTCGTTGATGTCAAGCGTATTTCTAAAAAACGTTTTACACACCCTTATTTTCTTGCCTTCCAATGACTGAAAATAGAAAGCATAATTACACCTTCTTTCACCTTCTGTCTGTCAGCTCTTACGTATCTGTACTTTGGCTGAATTAATTCCATATTTTTAGATAAAAAGTCTCTTATTCTGTTTATGTTACTAAGGCTATAGTAGTCGTTAAATATTTTTAATCGCTGTACTTCACGAACTTTTTTCTGGCACTGATAACGGGATTTGTCATTACACGACTCTTTGACTCTTTTTGCAGGCATCACCTTTTTTTGTTTCGAAGTTGACACGTACTCTTTCCCCTCATTTCTTAGTCTCTTTGCCTTTGGTTTTTTATAATTATGTTCATTTCTTTGCCTTTTTCGAGTTTTTTTTTTTGGTTTTTCTTGAACTGTGCTGTTTCTAAGTCCAAGTGATGCTACTGCTAGAATTTGATGACGATGAATCTGTGGAAGAAGAGGAGGAACTTGTGAAGTCTGGATCCTTCACACTATCGTCGTCGTTTTCACTAAAATCTGAAAGATATTCATTATTTAGCTCTAGCTTTGAAGTGGAAGGTATATAAGATTTTTCTTGAGGCTCGTCCTCTGGTTTAATAGACAAACGCGATGTGATTGCATAATCAAGTTCGTTGGCAGTGGAAAGTGGAGGAGAAATATTATCAACAGGAAAGGCATATTTTGGTCCAGAAATAGATTCATTGTTGTGTCTTCAAGTGGAAGGTACATTAAATTCTTGAAGTTCATCCTCGGGTTCAATACAATCAAGAACGATCTGATTGCAAAATCGAGTTCCTTGGAGGTAGAAGGGGGAGGAGAAATATTGGCAGGGAGAGCACATTTTGATCCAGAATGATCTTCAGGATATGGATTAGGCATCATTTCTATAGTTGTGTTTGTTAGATTTTCTTTATTGGAGGATTCTTTAATTTCTGGGGAGAAAGTGTCGTTATCCCTGGCTTGAGCGGAAGGAATGGACGTTTTAGGGTACTGAAGGGTATTAATTTGTTTCTTTTCGTCGCTTAAAGCATTTATAATTCGCTGAACTCTTGTCCTGTAGCGTTCTTGTCCTGACATTTTCTAAAATAGATGTCTGTTGTTAAAAAACACTATATTCATTTTATTACTACATGGTGTCTACTCCCATTATCTTTATTTTTAAAGATAACTTTTGTGAGGCTGTCCTATACAAAAATGCGCTTAGTGTCAATAATGGCGTAAAGTCGCGGCTGCTCTGAATAGAGTTTATTATTTAATATCAAATGATACAGTTTCTTATAATATTTTTTTGTAAATTATAAAACCAATTCCATAGAAAACTGTATTAAATCAAAATAATACAATGTGAAGTCATTGACTGTAGGACAATAAATTATTAAATTTAAATAATACATTTTTCTACAATTTTTTTTAAGATAATAAAAATAATTCCTTGTAAAACCGTATTTACTCAAAATAATATATTTAACTAATCAACCTTTACGTTGTACTTACCTTTATTTTTCAGAGAAAAAACCGTATCAGTTTGAATTAAAATACTTTTATAACAACAGATATTACGAACTATTACACTTATTTTTAATTAATACACTTTTCAACGGGCAACGGAGATGTGTACTCGTATCAAGCCTTTGGCTAATACTATTTTCAACGGGAGACTAGTCGAAACTTGGGAATGCGTCATTTAATTATGCGCAATCTATTGGGAAGAAACTTAACTAATCATGATACTGTCGTTGCAGAATAAAGACAACAACTATTAGACCGTATTTATGCAAAAACCGATATTTTTTTTATTTTTGTGTTTAGGTTATATTCCATTATTTCTAAAGGATTTTCGAGCTCATCTTATAAAACCGAGGCAGTTGATCCTCTAGGCCACCCTCATAACTCAGAGAGGTAAATATTGCTAAAGGTTTTTTCGTTTAAGGTTTTCAAAGGGATGTGCGATATATTCAGAATTGGTCTTCTGGAACACCCGTATTGTGAATGTAATACGGGTGTGGCAGATCTGGAGCACATTTTATTTAATTGCCCAATTATGGAAGGTGATCTCTATTTAAAACTAATCAGTATAGGTTGCCCTAGTCCTTTGTCAGTAAATGCTATGTCAGCAAACGTTAATAACAATATTATTGTAGTACTACTGAATTATCTAACCAATAACAAAGTGAATCTATGAATCGAAAGTATTATAGTTTAAAATATTTAATCTATCTCTTTCTTCTCCCCCAGGATACCTTATCCGAGGCAACTTTCGGCAGGGCCTATTTTCCAAGGAGTTGGGTCCAGTTGGGCCCTAGGCCCTAGCAAATTTTCGGGCCTCAATATGACTTTAGCTCCCACTTGATTTTTTTTGTGTCGATTTCGAACTGAAAATACTAATTATAAAGTAGTTTTTTATTCAGATTTAAATTAAGCTTTTCTATTATTTATAAATTTGTATTAATTTTAATAAAAAATAACAGATTTTAGAAAAACTAAAAAAGAAACAAGAAATAAGATTTAAAAAAATTTATTGAACCAAAGCATAAATTAGTAAAAATAAAATAATATTTCAAATAACAGAAATACCCTGTGGTTAACGTTAACACTTTTCTTCGAAAAAAGTTTGGATACATAAAAGTAAACACAGCAAGATTTGGGACTATACACTATCTATTTAACTATTTTTTCGCCATTTACTTTAACTTTGTAAAATGCTGAACTTTGTAAGTGTCTGCTTTTTTTACCGTCAAAATTGTTTCGCACACCCACTTACTTTGTCTGTATTTTGTTCTGGTATATTTTTAATAAAATGTTTTTTTTTATCAGCCTTTGTTTTGTCGAGTTGTTGTTTTTGTTTAATAAAGATTAGTTTTGTTTTGGAATTCAAATTATAAAGATGGCGAAAAGATATCCTGAATCTTTTTTATCGAGGAAATGTATACTTTAAAAAATATTCTTATAATTATGTAGTTTTTTTATGTTGCACATTTGGGCCCCATCATTGGGCCCGGGCCTAATGGGCCTAATGGTAAAACAGGCCCTGACTTTCGGGATGTGTAATGCTCCTCTTTTGCCCGGGGGAGAGGAGAGTTTTTGTTCTGTCTTGTGAATTGTCTTACTAACACCTCCTATCTGCATCAATTACATAAAATAAAAGTGATTACGCATGACAATGAGTTACGTTGCAAAGTGTTACAGTTAAAAAGTATAGCAATTAAAAAGGTGGACCATGACAAATGTCAGATGCCCTTAACAGGGCGGTTCTGCAAGTTCATGCACAGTGAACTGGGCAAATGTACATGCGCGAAACCCACATCTCAGCAGCAGCAGCAGCAGTTAACCTTTAAAAGGAAAAAACATATAAAGCTTATCTAAAACCGCAAAAAAATCAATAAAAATAGGTTGAATTTAAAAATCGTGTCAGCAACGGCTGCCCGATTTTTCAGCATTTTGCAGTGTTGACATGTTCTGAACAGTAGCAAAATTAGTTTTGACCATCAAATTGGTTAAAAGAGTTCACTAACCCATACGACTTTTCCCCAAAATTTGGCCTTATTGGATTTATTAAAAATGGCTTGTTTTCTATGTCGGTAAATCATGCTTCGTCATGTCGACATTAATTTGAAAGCGAAAACCAGATAATAAAATTATGTAAATAGCGATTTCTTCTTTTCATTTGATGTATTCCGAAAACGAATTCTCGATAAACAAATGTAGGGTACGTTCGATGTTTACTTGCAATAAAAATGCAAAATTATTAAATTTAGAGTGAAATTACATCGATGCGATCTCATCGAATGATTTGCATAAAACAATAAATTTCTTTCTCTTGCGCAACGGGGCCCGCGTGGTTGGCTTGTTCGATCTGTGCGTTACCTTCATGTTTTGTCAAAATTTCTTAAGCTTTTATTTATTTCCAGGGTTTATTTATCTATATTATAATAATATTAATAATAATTTTACTTCATTTGCTTTTTATTTTTCTACCAGAATAATCCATTGATGTACTAGCTATAAGTTTACCATATAAACTTATACATAATATTATAGACCCAGTAGAGTGTAAAAATTCCGCAATTTAACGATACATTATCTGGTACTTTTTAACGTTCTAATTTTGCAACCTAAAAACTAAGACGCGACATTAAAACTGTAGAGCCTTAGCGTGTTTTATCTTTCATAATGTCATGTTTAAGGTGTTAAGTAGCGTGAAAGTTTTTGGGAGTGTTAATGACCGAAACAAGTTCAGTAGATTCTAATCTTTGGTATATCACCAGGAAATATTTTGATATGTCAAAAAAGAACGGATTTGCGGGCAAATTTCAAATCGAGTTAAAATGGTATTTAAGTGTTAGGTCACCAGAGAGATATGTATTACGTCTCCTGATTATGCAAGTTAATTGCGGTTTTTATTTTTTAATAAGTAGAGTAATAGAAATATAAAGTGCGACGCGACGTAATCACGCGCGCAAAGAGTTCTTGTTCTGCATATTGAGGAAACTTTCAAAGCGTGGGTTAACGCGGCTTTGAAAAATCAGTCTCATGCGGCTAAAGAAGTACTCACTTCAAAAATTAATATGAACCTAAATTAACCAAAAGCAGTAGTACCAATATCACAAAAATCATCTTTAAAACAATATTTCTTTGTTGAGTTTGAAAAGTTTGCTTATCGAGGAATTTGAATTTGAACTTTTGGTTAGTTTGGGTTAATTTCGGCTTGCTTTGGATGACAGAAATGAAACTAACTTAAGCTACACCAACATATTCGTATAAAGGCACAAAAAATAACTTAATTTATTTGATACTTTTTTTTAATAATTTTCTCATCGAAAAGTACTTTCTTAAAAGAAATTGCCTCTAAAGGAATTATTTAAATAGGAACGGTTTTGTAATAAAATATAAATTTTAATTGGTTGGGTTTAATTTTGGTGTACCTTCGCTGGCAAAAATGAAGCGTTAGATTTTTAAGAACCAAAACTAATCATAACTAACATAAAGCTTAGAATTATCGACACATGTTAACCCAAACTGATAAGAATTGAATACTTCATGTAAATAGAAATGCTCTGTTACGAATCTGATTTGTTTAACTAACCCATGTTAACCCAAACCTGCGACATGACTTTTGTACAAAGATACAAAAATTAATCAAGTAAATGATCTTGATGGAATGTGCCCTTGTGGAGTGAGGAACTTGCGAAGTTAAGAAGGCAGGTTAGAAAAGACTTTAACAAAGCAAAAAGAAGCGATCAGTGGGAGGTATATAGAACTACACTGACCAGGTTCAACAAAGAGCTGAGGGGAGCCAAGAGACGGTCGTGGAGGAAGTACTGTGAGGAGATAGAGAGCACTCAAGAATGTGCTAGACTTCAAAGAATTCTCTCAAGAGGCCCCCAAACCCCAATAAATTCGCTAAAGAATGATCTTGGCGAATATACCAGTACGGAAGAGGAAACGGCTACGGAACTCCTAAGGGTTCACTTTCCCGCTTTCCCACTTTTCAGATAGTAGATCATGCTCAAGGGGGTGGACTGAGACAGAACCTCGAAGGGTGTCCAGGGAAGACTGGCAGACTTCGAATGAAGTGATTAACTATCAGAAAATCGAATGGGCCATAAACACATTCGAACCATACAAATCCCCGGGAATGGACGGGATTTACCCTATAATGTTACAGAAAGGAACTGAACCAATGTATAGGATACTCTGCAGCATTCTAAGAAGCAGCCTAGCTTTTGGGTATATACCAAAAACCTGGAGACACATTAGGGTAACGTTTATACCGAAACCTGGGAAAATAGGACAGGATACGGCAAAGTCCCTAAGACCCATAAGTCTTATGTCCTTTGAACTTTGAAAAACTTATGGACAGGCATATTAAGGACGGTGTATTGGTAAACAGCCCACTGCAGTTAGTATGCCTACCAGACAGGTAAGTCAACAGAAACAGCACTCCACCAGCTGGTTAAGAGGGTGGAGGATACACTGGAAAACAGGGAGGTGATGCTGGCCGCCTTCCTGGATGTGAAGGGGGCGTTTGACAATACCTCCTTCGACTCAATAACCAGATCCCTCGGGCAAAGAGGTGTTGAGGGCACTTGTTGTCGGTGGATCAACTCCATGCTGAGAGGAAGGTTGGTAGAAGCAACCGTCGCTGGAAGTGCGCTGGCGGTTCGGGTGCATCGAGGGTGTCCGCAGGGCGGGGTGTTATCTCTGCTCCTGTGGAACCTGGTGGCGGACGACCTACTCAGGGCGCTCACGGATGGAGGACACTGTGCACTCGGATATGCTGATTACATAGTCATCATCGCCCGAGGCAAAAGGCACAAGGTAGGGGATCTAGGACCACTCAGCCTGAGAGGATAAAACATACTGATCTCGAACGAGGTTAAGTATCTAGGGGTAGCATTGGACTCGAGACGTACCTGGAACCGACATCTGGAAAATATCACCAAAAAAGCGGTGACATCCCTCATGATTACTAGACGCTTACACGGGAAACAATGGGGATTAAGACCAGACATGATGTATTGGACATACAAAATGGTGGTAAAACCTATCCTAACATACGCCTCTCTGCTGTGGTGGCCCAAGGCACAACAGATAAGCGCGATTTCACAACTTGGCAAGGTACAAAGACTTGCCTGTCTAGGAAAGATGGGGGCAATGCGGACCACTCCAACTGCGGCCATGGAGACCCTCCTCGGCCTCCCGCCTCTACACTTTGTGATTAGGAGGGAGGCCACGGTGGAGGTACATAGACTGCAGCAAACAATCACCGTTACTAGAAGGCAATCGCTGATCTTGTGGGGGGAGATGTTTTAAGAGTCCGTTCACTGTAGACTGCTCGGGTAGCGCTACGGGGTCGGGTACACGGGCGTTACGGCGTGGGGTGGAGACTAACGCGCTCCCACTACTCCGATTTCTCGGTGAACGTATTTAGGTACTAATTTATCGATTTACCGTTATTATTATGATATTTTGAATATTGAATGTTGTTTGGCCGCGCGTGTTGGAATTGATGAGATAAGCGTTAACAACAATTATAAACCGAGTGGGCTGCCGGTTATAAACTATAGAAATATTGTTGGAATGGGCAGAATGTATGATTGAAAATATATAAGAGCTGATAATTGCTTTAAATATTCCCTTTGTTTATCGTTCTAAATTTGGGTAAATCATCAACAGAGAACGTGAGCTGGGCAAAATTGGAGATTCTTTTTTAAACTTGCTATATATGGGGGTTTTGATTTCAAAAGTGACATTAATTTTTGAAGAACATTTTGACCCTGTATAGCTCTGTGGCCCTAAATTGAGGAAGCCTGCTGCGATTTGATTCCATAAAATCAGTAATAATTCGTTTTCTATAATTTGAAAAAATTTGCTTCGGTATTTTTTTTAAACGGAGACGCCTATTTTTCCTCTTGGGGAAAAAATATACTTTTTTTCGATCGTGTTCATATTCGATAGGTGGATGGTAGGGGTTGCCATGATCCCAAAAAGCAAATTTATAATTTCGATTCCCCCACTCCTCCCTTAAAAATTGTAAGTTTTAAATGATATGCCGTGGAGAGTTCAAATTCGGTATAAGGGGGTTTTCGGGAACGGGGACTTCATATATGACCTAAAATTTTTCCTGGGTAAGAAAAAAAAAAACGAAAAAAAGGGGAATATCTTCATTTATGATATAGGCGTTTTCGCGGTTGCGGATTTCCGAAGTGACGTCAGATTTTTCCTGGAGCGTACCAGGAAAACTGGATAAGAAAATAAAATAAAATAAATAAAAACATATTTATTTTTGACATTTTTTTCAATGGAAACTAAACTTCCTCTCGAAAAACCCAAAAACACGTGTTTTTGAAGGTTATGTTTGAAACTTTTTAAAAGTAAGGTTTCTATGAGAAAGAGCAAATTAAACTCTTTTTGTATAGCAGTAGCTTTTTCTGGAAAATATAATTCCAAATTTATGGGAAGAATACACCTATTCTGGGTTAATGACCAGCCAAAGTAAGGGAAAAACGACTTAACCACAATTTTTTTTATATACTAGTGTAGAGAGTACGAAAGGTAAATATTTTTATTTTTGCATATTTTTTAATGTGTTTGTTTATGTTAAAAAAATACCACAAAAACAAGGAAAATAATATCGTATTTTTTGCAATTTTTTCCGAGAAAAAAACTTCGTATTAAAAAAACGCGAAAACGGGTGTTTTAGTATTCCTTCTTTTTAATCTTGGGAAATACTTCCGGGCCTGTACGTTTCTTCAAGTCCATATTTTCTTATGTCAATACCTTGGGGAAAAAAATTAAATGCTTACCAAGAGTAAAAATAGTATATTGTGTAACTAGGAGGAAAAGCAAAACATTCATGGACGACTGTGGTAATTGCTGAGGCCAGCAACACAGGAGTCCAGGAATGTGCTTTTCCTACGAGTTGCACATACTATTTTTTATCCGATCGAAATTAATTAGAATACGTGCTTATAAAAATAGAGCCAAATCTTACTCTAAATAAAAACGGTGTTTTAAATTTAAACTCAACATAATATCAAGTTTTGAATCGAGCGAGCTTGAAGTTTATTACGTAACTACGGAAATAACATCTAAATGTTGCTTTTGATAGACGTCGATTTGACAAACAAGGCGTTTGAATAGAACAGAAATGTTACATTCCCGGCCTAGGACGGGAATGTTATATTCCCGGACAGTTATTTTCTATTCTTGTACAGTTATTGCAAGTTGCCAAGCAACGAATACAATATACTGGAATCATGACTTTTGCGGTGAGAAAACACATCGGAAAGGTGTCGTTTTTCGTCCGATCGGATAAAAAATATTTTTTCTTCAAACGTCAGTAAATCCGTCATTACTCGACTGTGTAGGCGGCCGTGAAGTTTCGTTTTTCCTCCGCCGGAGCTTTACTTTTCACTTTTCCGCCGGCGGAGGTAAAAGTGTTGTCATAGCAACATAGATACAATACAAACAGACAACAAAATAAGCGTCAACAACTCAAGATTTATTAAACTACAATTTGTATTTATCACTCAATTTGTGACTGCATTTCTAAAAATCACTAATTTAGGAACAAATTGGTGATTATTTAATCGAACTTACTCAATAACTGCTCATCAATACGGAATTAAAACGCAATCGGAGACGCCATCTTAAAAAATAATTATTGTTGACAGTGTCCACTGACAGCTTTATGTTAAATTCATCGACACCGGTCTAAGCAAGGCCACCTACGACCGTGGTCTAAGCCGCCTTGCGAACCCATTTATCTTTAATAATAATTAGATATTATTACTATTAAAAAGAGATGTTTTGCATTAATTTGTCGACATTTGAAGAAAAAACAGCATATTTTATTTGGAGGAAAAGTTACTTTTCATGGCTTGCTCTCTATTACCAGCCTCACTCCGTTCGGCTGTTAAACACGAGCGCGCCATGAAAAGTATCACTTTTCCTCCATATAAAATAATATACTATTCTCATTTCATAAAGATGAGGCTTAAATAAAATCAATAATAATTTAATTTTCTCGATATTTTTAGGTGATAAGTCAAACCTATTAATTAATTGCAAAAAATAGTATTTTCACTAGAAAATGCAGGTGGGAATATTTAATTTCAGTCTATAATATCAATAAAACACAAATACAATTAAAAAAAATCCTTATATTTGGAAAAAAATTTACTCGAAATTTGTGTTTTCCTTTGTTATTTGGTGAGCTTATACAGTGCCCTCCAAAAAGTTCGTAAAATATGGGAAACCTTTTTGTTTTTGGTTTCTCAGAAAAAATTATTCATCTTAGGAAAAAAAATTATATGGATCAAAAATAAACAAAAAATGTTTATTAAGTTTTTACGTACGAAGGACAGTTGTTCAATAAACTGATGGCAAACAATGAAAAAAATTAATAAACTAGGTACCAATTTTTGACTCCAGTTTATTAAAAAGCTGTACCTCATTTGAAAAAAGTTGTAGGGTTTTTGCTTGCATTATGATGGCTTTTAAATTCGCTGTTTCAAAGATTTTATATCCGATAACTTTTTACTTAAAAAAATCATATCTTTTTTGCACATCATATACAGTGCGTGCCCGGATCGACGCATTAATAGGTGAAGATGTCTGAAAATGTTTGAGTTGAAATTTAAACTTCTGGGGTTCAGCCCTGATTGGATAGAAACTAATTTGAGCCATAATTTCAGTTTCGAAAATCCAGATCCATGTCTTGTAAACGTACAAAAAGCTTATTTTTCCCACTAGTAAAGTATTTTTTCTGTTGGAGATACGACAGAATGCTATTAGGGAAAGTTGTTCAGAAAGGAAAATGGAGTAAGAGTGCAAAATTTCAAAGGCTGTGCCTACTTCGATATTTTGTCTTATTCTTCTCTTTTTTTAAGAAAATAAACTGATCTTCTTGAAATTTTGCATACTTCGATAATGTATCATTCTGAACAACTTTTTTTAACGAAAATTTTCAATATGTTTAACATGGAAGTTACCTGTACTTTATTAAAAAAGAAAGAAGAAATAAGGCAAAATATCAAAGTTTGAAATTTTGTATTCTTCCTCAATTTTCCTTTCTGAACAACTTTTCTTAATAACATGTTGTCGTATCTCCTACAGAAAAAGCAGTTTACTAGTGGGAAAAAATAACCATTTTGTAAATTTCCAAGGCATACTCGATTTTTGAAACTAAAATCATAGCAAAAATTAGATTCTCTACAAGCAGGGCTGAACCCCAGAAGGCGAAATTTTAACTGAACATTTTCAGTCTTTTTCACTTATTCATGCGTTGATCCGGGGACACACTGTACTACTAAGTAGTGTTTTTTATGCAGAGTTTTATCACGAATACATTTGTCTGAGAAGCCAATAATAAAGTGTGTCATATGATATGAACTACAAAAATTTCAATTTGGACCTTCCAACTAAGAATAGAAGAACTTTACTTTATATAATTAGCTTACATTATAATTGAAACGTATAGTTACTTTTTAAAACAACATAGTTTTCAATCAGGGGCTCGTTCAGGGGTGTAGGATTTTTTATCTTTAATTTTTTGAGCCTCAATAATATAAGTCTTGGATCAATTATTTCAGGCAAGAGACAATTGAAATAAAACTTTTCAAGCTTTGGTAACATTGATTTTTCGAAAAACTCTTTGTCGATTGGAACTTCTAAATAAATAATTTCTCTAAGAGTCCATACCGAAAAATAACATTTTTCTTTGAGGGCTATATTTAATTGGCCCTGAACCTGATAATAATAATTGTGATTTTTTTTCAATTTGTAATTTTCACCGTCTACTTCCAAATATTGTATCAATTTTTTTGAAATAGCCTCTTTAATGGTCAGGTTTCTTGCTGAAAAGGGACATTTGATTTCAACTAGGAATCCCGAATTTTCCTCGATACCATCCGGAGAAGCACCAAGAAATGGCCAATTTTGGTTTATTACAAGACCGGAATCAGAAATATTGAAACCAAATGTTGATTCCAACGATCTTTTTGCCCTGTCTTCATTATTTTTTCCCCAGGCAGTAGCTTTAGAAAAAAATTCTTTATACAAGATATCTGCAATGGTAGATGCGCAACTTGTTGTTGGATGCATTTTACAAATTTTCCCAAATAAGGAATATGTTAACATTGTTTTTCTATACTGCCTCCATTCAGCAGAATCCGCTTGAAGACGAGTATTAATTTCTATTTGTCTATACTCAGCTTCGGATTTATTCAACTTTTTTAATAATTCCGTTTTTAAATCTTCAAACGCTTGTTGATCCAGATCTGGCTTTTGACAATTTTCTCCATAATTAGCATCTGGTTCACTTGACTTGCTAGCAGAGAATACTAGTTTCCTCCTGGACTGAGAATGTTTCTTTTGCCTATTTAATTTTAACTGCTCAATTATCTTCACATTTTTTCCAGGACTGTGTCCCCCACTCAAGTGCTTGAATAATATACAGCGGTCTTTTTGTATTTTTTGAAACCACCGCAGAAAAACAGCGTCCTTGATAACATCTTCTAAGAGTATAATTTACTCGTTTACCTCCAACTTTTTGTGCAATGTTAGCATTGAATTGTTCCACAATGTTAGTGTTAACGTTTTCCAGCAAGCTTCTGGAATGACCTGCTAAATAGCGCACGGCTTCCATTAGTTTTTCCTCAATGGCAAATGTTCGGAAATCCGACATATAATTGTTTTTATCAGCTTCTATCTTTTGACAAAAATATTTCAATTCGGAACAGCCTTTATGCTCCCCAAATATGTGGCTTATACTGTTAATTATATCTTTCCTTAGATTTCTAATTTTTTCCTCCTCACTGAGGCCTTCTTCTTTTTTCCGGTATTGAACTGCTTTTGCCACAGCTGTTCTGCATCGCAAAATGTTATTTGAAATAATATTTCTCAAAGCCCCAGGAACGCCTTTTACTTTAGAAAGCTCCCGTAATTTGCTGCTATAATTCCTCAGCAAATGATTAGTACATTCTATTTTTTGAACCACACAGGTTTCATAAGGCCTACTATCAAGAATTTTCTTGTAGCAGCTACTATCTCCATCTGCTATCATTTTATTGTAAATAAGGTTATACATTTCCAAACTTGAGCAAAATCCTTCTGCAATTATGCTCGCTTCCATAGCCGTGGAAGATGAGTTCCAGTTTTTGTAGCAGGTATGTTTAGCAGCTTGTCCACCTTTGTTTTCAGCTCTTTGACAAACACAACAATATTTATTTTTTACTCCCAAATATAAAATTTTACAAGATTTTACCCCAACAATTGCAGCAACTCCAGAGAGAGAATTATAATTTCCACCACCTCTGTAGGATCGTTTTGCCCAGCTTCCATCACAGACTACTGTAATCATCGGTGTTCCATTGATGTCAACACTGTTATATTCTAAAGCCATCCTTGCCTCTTCTTCAGCGGCCTCTTTCATAGACCTCCAAGCGATTTCTTCCCAAGCATTACATATTTGTGTATGCACTTTCTTGTACAACGTAAAACTTAAAGATGGAATGTCCATTGCTCCGGTAATGTTTCTCAATTGTGTATAACCTGTATTCATTACAACTGTAACGGTAGAAGTGTTTATGTCAACTTTTTCAGGTTGTTCTGGATAAGTAGAAATTGTTTTTGTAAAGTTGCACATATCACACTCAAATGTGAGTTTCGACTCAAAACCTTTTTTCAATTCATTCACAATACGCATGTTTGCAAGGCTGCATCCAAATAAAGGCGAATGATTCGAAAGGTTTTTCATGGAATCAATAAACTGCTGCAGATATACTATTCGACGTCCGTCGATAGTCACCTCTCTGCAAAAAAAAAATCAGTGATAATAATTCCATGTAAAATATGTAATTTTCCAG
>MU188469.1:0-16533 GCA_016904865.1 Pissodes strobi | reverse complement strand
AACTTTTTTAATAATTCCGTTTTTAAATCTTCAAACGCTTGTTGATCCAGATCTGGCTTTTGACAATTTTCTCCATAATTAGCATCTGGTTCACTTGACTTGCTAGCAGAGAATACTAGTTTCCTCCTGGACTGAGAATGTTTCTTTTGCCTATTTAATTTTAACTGCTCAATTATCTTCACATTTTTTCCAGGACTGTGTCCCCCACTCAAGTGCTTGAATAATATACAGCGGTCTTTTCGTATTTTTTGAAACCACCGCAGAAAAACAGCGTCCTTGATAACATCTTCTAAGAGTATAATTTACTCGTTTACCTCCAACTTTTTGTGCAATGTTAGCATTGAATTGTTCCACAATGTTAGTGTTAACGTTTTCCAGCAAGCTTCTGGAATGACCTGCTAAATAGCGCACGGCTTCCATTAGTTTTTCCTCAATGGCAAATGTTCGGAAATCCGACATATAATTGTTTTTATCAGCTTCTATCTTTTGACAAAAATATTTCAATTCGGAACAGCCTTTATGCTCCCCAAATATGTGGCTTATACTGTTAATTATATCTTTCCTTAGATTTCTAATTTTTTCCTCCTCACTGAGGCCTTCTTCTTTTTTCCGGTATTGAACTGCTTTTGCCACAGCTGTTCTGCATCGCAAAATGTTATTTGAAATAATATTTCTCAAAGCCCCAGGAACGCCTTTTACTTTAGAAAGCTCCCGTAATTTGCTGCTATAATTCCTCAGCAAATGATTAGTACATTCTATTTTTTGAACCACACAGGTTTCATAAGGCCTACTATCAAGAATTTTCTTGTAGCAGCTACTATCTCCATCTGCTATCATTTTATTGTAAATAAGGTTATACATTTCCAAACTTGAGCAAAATCCTTCTGCAATTATGCTCGCTTCCATAGCCGTGGAAGATGAGTTCCAGTTTTTGTAGCAGGTATGTTTAGCAGCTTGTCCACCTTTGTTTTCAGCTCTTTGACAAACACAACAATATTTATTTTTTACTCCCAAATATAAAATTTTACAAGATTTTACCCCAACAATTGCAGCAACTCCAGAGAGAGAATTATAATTTCCACCACCTCTGTAGGATCGTTTTGCCCAGCTTCCATCACAGACTACTGTAATCATCGGTGTTCCATTGATGTCAACACTGTTATATTCTAAAGCCATCCTTGCCTCTTCTTCAGCGGCCTCTTTCATAGACCTCCAAGCGATTTCTTCCCAAGCATTACATATTTGTGTATGCACTTTCTTGTACAACGTAAAACTTAAAGATGGAATGTCCATTGCTCCGGTAATGTTTCTCAATTGTGTATAACCTGTATTCATTACAACTGTAACGGTAGAAGTGTTTATGTCAACTTTTTCAGGTTGTTCTGGATAAGTAGAAATTGTTTTTGTAAAGTTGCACATATCACACTCAAATGTGAGTTTCGACTCAAAACCTTTTTTCAATTCATTCACAATACGCATGTTTGCAAGGCTGCATCCAAATAAAGGCGAATGATTCGAAAGGTTTTTCATGGAATCAATAAACTGCTGCAGATATACTATTCGACGTCCGTCGATAGTCACCTCTCTGCAAAAAAAAAATCAGTGATAATAATTCCATGTAAAATATGTAATTTTCCAGATATATTTCATAGAAAAAATAGGTCTGTTTGGTATTGAAAACTTTTGTATTCAAGAGTTTTTTTCGTATCTCTAAAAATAACAGAGATATCAACGATTTTAAATCGATAATTTTATTGTCAAAGTTTCAGACTTATATTTTTTTACAAAATCTTAAGAAAACTTACACCTTTCTTTTTTGTGGTAATTTAGGGGATTCCTCCGAGGGTTCATTTCCTACACTAAGCACCTCTATGTTCCTGGAGCTGAAAAAAATATTTGAATATTATTTTTATTGTTATTTTTATTATTATTATTATTATTATTATTATTATTATTAATATAATAAAAAATAATATTGTATGTCTCATATATTCAAACTAAATCTTGCTATTTTCTAGGACACGTCTAAAATTAGGAGAGCGGAGGGGTGGAGGCTTTTGAGCCATAATGTATAAAGTGATATATGATATAATTTCTATTTTATTCTTACCAGCATGGTTCTTCATCCATACAAACACTTCGATTTTCTTCCGGATCATTTGACTTCACGGAAGTTGTCTCACGTCCATTACCCTTTCTAAAATAAGTAACATTAGTTAATAATTTAAATAAATTATTTTTCACATTTATTTATAATAAATTCCAAAATATACTCACTCAACATTATCAGGAAATGATAAAATATTTTTGGTCAGGCAAGGAAGATCAACACGACGAGCTCTAAAAGTGAAGGATTAATTTGTTTATTAATTGTTTGGACCCTGGATATATTTCCATAGCTAGCTAACGAAACTGAATGCGGTTTTTGTAATGAAGCCTGAATCTTCGTGAACAGATTTTTTGGAATTAAACATTTCGCACGGCTTCTTGCAACTACCTCTATATTTCCGATGGCCAGGCACACAGTCTCAAAAATAGAAATGCACAATTTTCGTGAAAAGAACAAAGGCCTGCCTGAACAAAACAAAATACATCAAATTTTATTTGCAATAGCAGGATTCTGAAAATCTTTGTAAAAACAAAAAACAAGGAATTTGTCAACGACATTTTTAAAAAATTATCTTGCATAAAAATTACCTAAGTATTGGAGGAAAACAAAAGCAGTTTCAAAAGCTTCAAACGAACATACTATCGAGCTGTGAGGCTAAAATTTCCATATGGTTATATGGAACTTTTTACTATTGAATCTTGAAATAAAAAAAATGTCTGCCAATTTGGGAGAACATTCAAGTTTTTGAATTTTGCAAGTTAGTTGTGAAATGCTCTATTTAATCGATGCAAGATCTTTTTTGAATATTTCATACCAAAAAATCTGGTCGCAAAGATCGAAGCTCCAATGAGAAAAACTCCATTCAACTCCATTGGCTCATGCTGGACATATAAAATGTTAAAATTGGACTACAAATTTTAATTTAGATGTATTGGTGATTGTAATTATCTTGAACTTGGGTGAACCTGCTAAAAATGCAATATTTATGCCTGTTATCACGTCATCGAATATGACGGTTTCCCATAAAAATAGCATTTTTTGTTTGGGTTAGTAGTGATCGTTATAAAATCTCGAAAATTTTACTGAATTCGACTGATTTTGAATTCTTGATCTTTTGTAGATATATAATAAAAATATTCATGTATTGTTTTGATAAACATACGGGTATTCAAAAACCTAGGAGTTTTTTTTTACTCAATATGCCTAAATTGGTTATTACTATTTTGACTTATATTGTAAAACAACTGGTTGTCAAGATTAAATAAAAAAGTAAATAAAATAAAAAGATTAAGAGCAATCATCCCCTCGATAAAAATTGCGAAAACTGCTTTTCCACTTTTGAAAAGATATCAATAATGAAATGGTTTCTTATATTCCGGTTTTAAAATTAATTTAAAATAGTATATTGTGTAACTAGGAGAAAAAGCAAAACATTCCTGGACGATTGTGGTAATTGCTGGACGAGGCGCAGCCGAGGCCAGCAACATAGGAGTCCAGGAATGTGCTTTTCCTACGAGTGGCACATACTCTTTTTTATCCGATCGGAATTAATTAAAATACATATTTATAAAAATAGAGCCAAATATTACTCTAAATAAAAACAGTGTTTTAAATTTAAACTCAACATAATATCAAGTTATGAATCGAGCGAGCTTGGAGTTTATTACGTAACTAGGGAAACCACAAACAAGGTGTTTAAATATGACAGAAATATTATATTCCCGGCCTAGGACGGTAGGACGGAAATGTTGTACATACAGTTATGGCATGTTGCCAAGCAACGAAAACAATATACTGGAATCATGACTTTTGTGGTGAGAAACACATCGGAAAGGTATAGTTTTCTAGGTAATATTTTTCTATGGTTCTCTTTTTTTTGGTTTTGGTTTATAATGGCCTATAACCCCAGTGCATGAAGTTAAAAAGTAGAAAAATGACGAATTTCAACTAAGTTCAAAGTGTTATAACTACTTTAATATTTCAAATTTTCAAGAAATAAAAAAAAACCTGAGAAATTTGTTTATCTATCCAGAGAACTTAAAAATTTATCCGAAAAACAAACCATTTCTCCCATCTTTTCAAAAAGCTGAACGCTTGTAACCACATCATTCTAAATATTTTACATTTAGTTATATGCAGTAACTACTCCCGCTCTTCAAAAGGAATGAGCGCTCTTAAAAAATATGGTGCTTCTTGAGGTTGTCAATAAAAAAACTTACGCATTATATTTAGCGATGTTATTCCCTTTTTTCGACGTGCACACAAACGCAACTTTGATTTTGCTCCTTTTCGATAATCAGGTTCCATGATAAAGCAGTTTATATCGCTACACTAAACTAGGCACTAAGGTAGAACCAGAAAGTCCAGAATGTCTGGCCGGCGCGGCACGAGTTGATCTTGATCACTAAACCATTGTCTTTATAAGAAACTAGTCGTTCAACGGGGCCTGTGGAGAGGTGCTGCCCCCAGTGGCTGGCACCAAAAACAGTCTTTCTGAATGAAAACACGTGCAATATTTACCCTACATACGAAAAGGAAGGGGTAGAAAGGGGAATACAACATTATATTCGCCGAGCCGTAGATTTCCAAGAAATGATCTTCAGCCAAGGTTAAGTGGCTAGAACCGGTTTTATCTGTTTAATTTTTACACACAGAATGAAATTTCCAATACCTGCTTCCCCAATCTTGACTTTTCAATTGAATTTATTTTATTGTTTGGGAAAATGGTTTTTAGCATTTTTAACACATTGATTTTTGTGTCAATTTCTTTACTAGTTTCTATTATTCATATAGGCCTAATTGAATTGATGCAGTAGTCGAAGAAAATAGATTTGCATATGCCATTAAAAAATGGGAAAATAATAAACAATAATAAAATCCTATTTGCTAAATGTAAAACGTTTTGACTTGATATAAGTAAAATTTTACAATATAAACTGGATATTTTAACGCATTCAAAATTAGGAACACTAACAACATATTATTAAAGTATAAAAAAAATTATATTTATTAAAATTGATTATTCGTTTTCTATTATTAGTCAAAAAGTAAGGTATTACAATTTTTAAACTCACAATGTTTATAAATATAGATAAAATTTAAATTTAGTTCCAATAGGTAGGTATAGTTATTTTATGTATTTTTTCTTTCTATAGAAAGAAGACAATTAAACATTTTCTGCAATTTTATGCTTTAATGCACCAGAAACATGTATTTATCAAATTATTGATTAAAATGTCTTGTTATTTGGAGATTAATAATAAAATTAAATATTTTTATTTTATTAAATTTCATTATTTTTGCAAAAGAGGGGGAGATAAGAAATAAGGTGTTTAAAAACTGAAATCAAAACTCTTACCACTGTGGATAAGTCTTTATTTAATATGAGTGCGGCATATATTAATACTAATTTATGTATCGGTACATATAATATTGCTCCAGGCCAACAGCCAATGTTCAAAACTTTCAATCGCTTATAGCCATTATTATCATTATTACATAATAATTGACAATCAAATTAAATTAATATAAATGTACTCTTCAAAATATATACTGTAGTTTATTCGCTATAATCAAGTAAATAATTTTTGAAAAAATTCGGATTTAGGATAGTGAAATAAACAACATCCGAGTAAAACTATATTTACTCGAAAATTAAACAATTCAATTGATAAAACACATCAACCTATACAACCCTTAAAACTAAAGAACTAAGAAGTGTATATAGTGTGCTGTTTCGGGCAACTTCTGGTTTGATTCATCCCTTATTTTCAACTGATCATTTTATGTTCACTTGTATTATTTCCCTTTGAAATAATTCATTTATTTTATCTTAGATGCCAAATTTTTTCATATCAAAGTTTTGTCTTATTGCCTATCAAACTTGTAAAGTTATACATGTTCTTAAAATAACTTTCTTGTATATTATAAGTTGCAATTAATTAATCACCAGTTAAGGAAATTTGAAACCATAATTATTTTTGCTATTTTTCAATCAGAAGTTGCTAATATAGCTATTGTGATAAACTGATGTATCAAGAGATTAGATCGACTACAACTCCATAAATAAGTACTTATAAATATTACTTAAATATCGAAAAGTAATTCGACTACATTAACATAGATACAACCTAAAAGCATCACCATTTAATAAGAATCAACTAATAAATTAATTGTAATCCGTCGATTAATGTTTTATCTTTATTTAAATATAAGATGATTCACAGATCTCATTTATTATTATTTAAAAATTTATATATGTATATATATTTAAAATTGTCAAATCATATTCAAAATCATGTTTCCTGCCAAACAATATTGGTCCATAAAAGTTACTTTTTAATTTAAAAAATTCAAACTCGCTAGAAAAATATTACTTTTTTACACTGTGAAAAAATCCTTAATTGTAGTAAATTGGAAAAATACAATTATATAATATACATTTAAAGTTTTGTGTTCCAGTTAAAAAAAACTGCAAACAACTTTTTTGAATACTAAGTAATGGAGTAATATTAAAATGTTGTTTTTTACTCCGTGAATAAAAGTGGATAGGGAATAAAAAAATTATAATGTCAATTCGCATTTTGAATATGACTTACATTATTTATATATTAAAGTCCTTAATAAAACATTAATTATGAATTCCCGGTGGGACAAACATGAATCACCTTCAAACCAGCTTATTCGGGCAATAATTGGTTTTTTGTTTTAAAAATAAATAGTACATTGGACATCTCTACGCTTTGCTGTATTGAAAGCCAGCTAAGTGGCTTTAGCATCAAATTAATGGGAGTATAACGTGTACAGAACAATATAGTGTGGATAGCTTTATTTCGTAGCAACTGGAGTCTTTGTATATCAGCCTTTTTACTTGATATCAACAATGAACAACAGTAATTCAAATGCAGATATATAATGGTATTATATATCAGAACACAACTCCAGTGACTAAGAATCTCAGCTATTCTCCTAAAAAATTCTATCTTTTCCAATTTTTTTTCTAATATGATCTACATGTAACGAAAAATTAAGCTGAGAATCCAAGACTACCCCTAAATATTACTAGATGCATTTTCAAATAGGCTATTAGATATCTATCTTAATCCAATAATTATTTTCTAGAAATCTATTACAATTCTGCTTAGAGCCAAAAAACCACGTACTATGTCTTTTTTTATCTAAGCCTATTTACACACAACGAGTTATAAAGGATGTCAAGTTTTGATTTCATAGTATCTACTACCTGATTAAAATCCTTCCCGCAAACACAGATCAACATATCGTCCACAAACAAACTTAGAAACATATCATTTAAAACTCGGTCTAGGTCATTGACATAGTACAAACAAAAGGGGGCTCAGAACACTGCCCTGCGGCACCTCTATCTCACTATCAAATGGCTTTGAGGACACATTATTCACTCTAGTCACATGGGAGCGATCCTCCAGGTGATAAGTGCACTGTTTGTAATTCTGTAGGCCTGTAGTTTGTGGATAAGTCTTCTCCTATTGATGGTCTCAAATGCACGCTGAAGGTCAATGAAAATGCTCAGGACAACATTTCCATCATGAACATATGAACACCATTTCGAACACACATACTGTAATGCTGACTCGCACGAATGTTTTTCCCAAAAACCCGACTGACCTTTAAATAACAATTTGTTTACCTCTAGAAACCACCCACACAATTTCCAGAATTTTGTCTATTACCGATAATAAATTAATGGGTCAATATATTCTTCTGGTTTATTTGGTCTAGGCACTTTTGGGATAGGCACAATAACACTGGTCTTTATTTTCTTTTGGAACTCTTCCTATTGTAAGGGATAATTTAACTGCTCAGATTTCTTGAACCACATTAATTGGGAAAATATTTGGCACCAATGACGAAGACATACTTTGTAGGCACAGCGATCAAAGAAAGCTTTCTCGCCCAGGGGATGTTCCTTTACAAATTGATGCTCTCAAAATAGACGTTATCTGAAACAAATTAAAATCTAATGTAATTTTGACTTAGTTTGTAAAGAATTTGTTTGTCAAAAACTGAAACAATTAAAAAAATACAAATGTGGAACAACCCAAAAAAGTAAATTTAAAGACATCTAAACGCGCGTGCTTTAAAAGTGCTCTTATACACTTATATCATAATATGCTATTAATTAAATTCAATATTCATTCCATACATTTGTCATCCTTCCTTATACATGCCTATCAATCAATTAATTAACTATTCAAAACTGTTCATAGGCACCTAGACGTGCAACTTCTGTGTATATGTACTTACGTACAAAATAAACGTTAATATTATGAGAAAGCATACTGATGGATATAAAAAAGTAGATGTAAAGATTTACCCTATCCCTATCTACATATATATGATTATTATAAAAATGTTCATCCTATTTAATTAAACCTGTTCTCGAAACTGCTATTGCAATACTCTGATTTCCGACAAAAACTACAAAACAAAGGAAGTGGGTACTTTTGTACTTACCTAGAAAAAAAACGTAGATAGATAATGGCAATTTACTCAGCCCAAAATTAATCATTACAACCCAAACACAAACATTTTACAAAGTAAAGCTTCTTCAACTTGAACAATGGCGGAAAATTAAAAATAAACAATGAGATATTCGGAATTATTGGAACACTCGTCCACGCGGCTCCACTCCGCGCTCCGCGTCGCCAGGTAACAGCCCTTGGGAATGCACCAATAGAAATGTAGGAACTCCCTCCTTGCAACGTCTTTCGTAGGACCCGTAGTAATTTTTTGAAATTTAAGAATGGGCACATTTCAGGCCGGACGCCATCTAGCGATGAGGCCTTTTTTCAGTTCGAGGTTGAATAACTATTCCCTATATAAACAAAGACTAAACTAAGCACTAAGTTCAATGTAGTCAAAATTGTTACGTAAAAGTAAATAACAACACACAATGGGAAACAGAAAAAAGTTTGTAAGAACTTGACAAGACTACTACAAGACGAACAATCGACAACAAATGACAATAAGGGCGGTATTCAAATTTAGACCGTTTTATTGTATGCAGGTGGATGGCGCGGCGCCGAGTACCTACAATGAATAAGTAAGTTGACCGACCCTTTTGATGTCGAACAAGCCGCCCCCGCCGTTGTTTTGTCCGTGCTCGTAAATCACAGACCGATGATGCATTATTTTAGGGAATTAATAACTGGTTGGAGCCTACCAGAACTGATACGAAATATTTATTTGAAGCATGACAAACGGAAAACATTTTAGTTCCGGTTAAGCTTCGCATTCTTAGAATCCGTTTATAAATTGGATTCTTTCAGCTAATTAATGAAAACATATTTTTAAATAATATTGTTTAAATATATGTTTTCATTAATTAGCCGAACGGATCCGATTTATAAACGAATACAAATGGATTCTAAGAATGAACGGAAAAAGAGAAAAACTATTGCTTGAATCCTACAGATTATAGAAACATGAATAGTGAAAGTGATTTGCACCCAATATATTATTTGACACAAAAATATATATATATATAATCCGCTACGTTTAAGTCCAGTCCTGACCGCAGTAAACGGCCACATGCTCCTCCCCTTGAATAAAACGCACGTGACTGATGCATTTTAATATTTGGTTTGTGAAGCGCTGCAGACGTTCGGGACTTAGCATAGAATTTTGAGTAATTTTTGTCAAATCGATATTATTTTGGGATCATTGCAAAGCTAAAAGATCGGCCCACTTCCCTCGTGTAAGCGATTTTTGATTTAGGTCCCTATTTTTAAGGAAAAAAATTGTAAACATATCGATTTATTGCAAAGATTACTATCTAAATTTCAAAAATTAAAAAAACAATTTGGAAAAACTATTACACGGCAACCCTAGGAAACAGGGCTATCTTTCCAGTGTTTTTTAATTTAGGTCGCTAAGTTTATTCGTTTTCGAAATATGTGTTAAGAGCCGAGCACGTAAAATGGGTCTATTTTAGGCGCGCCATGGACTCTTAAACATGAAAGCAGACCATATGCAAAAGCGATACTGTTTTAATAGATCATTCGAGGTGAACTTTCCAAGTAGAACCGAATGGGAAAATGGACAACAGCTCTGAGAAGGCAGGACCAAACCTGGTTTACAGACGTGTCAAAAACTGCAACTGGTACTGGATCAGGAGTTTATTCTGCTAGTAAAAGTCAGAGCAAATACTATGCACTGGGTATGTATGTTTCTGTTTTCCAAGCAGAGGTATATGCCATACTTCAGTGCCCCATAGAGAATAATAGGAAGGCCACAAACAATCGGCGGAACCTAATATTGTCGGACAGTCAAGCGGCACTAAGAGCACTAAGTGTCATCAAGACTGGTGTGGGAATGTCTTGAAGAACTACAAACCCTGGCAGACCGGAATACGGTAAGACTAATCTAGGTGCCAGGACACGGAGGGATCGAAGGCAATGAAAAACCTGATGAAGTCTCCAAGAGAGGATCAGAAACAAAACTAATCGGCTCAGAACCGGCTCTGGGAATACCAAAAAGTATGACCCGGAGCCACATCAAAGACTGGGTTCGAAAAGAACATCGACGGCAAAATCCCCAGGCAAAACCAGGAAAGGAATCATAACCGGTCTTTTGACCGGACATGCCACCCTAAACATACACCTGAACAGGATGGGTCTGTATAACGGAGACCTTAACTGCAGACTATGCAACAAGGAACCGGAAACAGCCAGACACATCCTGATCAACTGCGAGGCACTGGACCGCAGGAGACTTAGCATCTTTGGGCAACCAAATATAGACCCAGAGATACTAATTAAACACTCAATAAAAGACATGTACGGCCTCGTACAGGACACAAAAATACTGGAGTGGCTATCATAAAACCACACAGGCTCAGCACAATAAACCTGTACAGGCTGCAGTGCTATATGGGGACGTATGTCGGACAGGCCTAGGAAAAAAAATCCAAACCTACGACATGACTTTTGTAAAAAGGTACAAAAATTAAATTAATCAAGTAAATGAACTTGATATTATATTTAAATGTTTGAAGCGAAAAATATTTTGTTAAAAGAATTTACTTTTGAAGAAGTTTAAATGCAAACTTTTTGCGTTAGGAAATACATTTTATTCTCTCTTCTCTTTTCCGTCCACTCCTGAACGTAAGCCTCTTCCATTTTTTTCCATGTTCCTTTGGTTTGCGCCTTTTGCATCCAGTTTCTACCCGCTATTTTTCTAATATCGTCTATACATCTTGTGGGTGGTCTTCATACGCTTCTCTTTGTTTGTCGTGGCCTCCATTTGACTATTCTTGATGTCCTGAGGTTTGTGTCTTCTCTAGCAACGTGTCCGGCCTATTCCCATTTGAGGTGGGCTACTCATTTCATGATATCAGGGATTTTTGTTCTTTGTCTAATTTCTTAATTTTTTACCCTGTTCCTCAGGCTAATGCCTAGCATTGCACGTTCCATCGCTCTCTCTGCTACTCTAAGTGATTCTGCGCTGTTCTGAGTGATAGCCATGGTCTCCAGCCCATATGTTTGGACAGGTAGTATTCAGTTTTCGTAAACCTTCTTTTTTAAATTTATGGGTATATCTGTGTTTTTAAGTATTTGATTCAATTTCCGAAAAGCTGCCCATGCTGCCCCAATTCTTCTTCTTATTTCCCGGGTTTGGTTTTCTTTCTCCAACTTCACCGCGTGTCCTAGGTATATATACCCTTCTACCGCTTTTTTTATTATATAATTTGCATGATTCGAGAAGGTTAGGTATTCATCTATGACAACTCCTAAATATTTAAATTCTTTAACTCGCTCAATTTTCTTGTTATCTATTAGAATATCACTGTGATTGTATGTATCTGTCATATTATATCTATTTTTAAGAATCATAACTTTTGTTTTATTTACATTTACGCTTAAACTATTACTACACAGCCATTTATTACAGTCTAACTAAGTCGTCATTAATTTCTTGAACCATATATATCTATATTCTCACTTTCAATGAATAGGATTGTATCATCAGCAAAGAGCTGTAATTCACAGTTATTAATAACATTAACAATATCATTGATGTATAGCACAAACAAGTCCGGTCCCATGACTGTCCCTTGGGGAACCCCATGCTTATACTTCGCCATTGTATTTTGTTTGTTGACTTCTTTCTTGCAGATATTCTGTGAACCACTTCAAGACACTACCTTCTAGACCCTATTTTTGTAACTTTAAGATGAGCATCTCTCTGTTTATTGTCTCGAAAGCTCTGCGAAAGTCAATGAATACTACTCCTACAACTTTTCCTTCACTTAGTGCAGACCTCCATCTGGAAATAGCTGTTTGTAGTGCACTTTCACATGAGTGTTTTCGTCTAAATCCAGCTTGAAAATTAGTCAGTAATTTCTTTTTCTCCACATATTCCCTCATTTGATGATTTCCCACAGTTTCTAATAATTTTTCGTATATTGGCACCATATTAATTGGTCTATATTCTTCACACTGCTGAGTTCTGCATACTTTTTCAATAGGTACTATTATGGTTAACTTCCACTTTTCAGGAAAACAACCTTTTTCCAGACTAGGGTTAATGAGGTCCAAAAATTTGTCGCCAATCACTTCTAATGATAATTTCAGAATCTTTGAGTTTAATCCGTCCACACTGCTCGGTTTATTTTTCAAGTTTTTTACTACTTTTTTTGAGATCAGCAATTTGTAGAGTTTTAAACTGAGTAAACTTCTCTTCTGGTCTTTTAATATTACTAAGTATTTCTTCTACCTCTGTTCTATTTATGTCTTTGGCAATAGCGGAAATACTATCTAAAAAGTAAATATTGAATTTTTCAGCTATATTTTTATTTTCATTCTCAAGCATGCCATTGAACACAATACCTTGATTATTTTTGCTTCTGCAATCATTATTAACAAAGTTCTTTAGACACTTCCACATTTCCTTTGAGGCCCCCTTGACCTCATCAATTTTTTCTTGATAATAGTACCTTTTTGTTCTCTTATCAGTTGAACTACTCTATTTCTTTGTTCTCGATAGTATTGCCAGTCTTGCTCTGTTCTTGTTATTAGAGCCTTTTTGTATTTCTTATCTCGATCTGACAGTTCTTGATCCAGTTCTGGTGTCCACCATTTGTTATTTCCCCACCTATATTTTGTCTCACTTTCTTTAAGTGGTGCATGCACATTTAATTTGTTTAATCTTATTTGTACCAAATAATCTGCTGCTTGATCTACTCCATTTAGCTGAGAGGGCCAGTCACAACTTATCAAATCAAGCTGAAACTGTAGCTCATTAAAATGTTTCATATCTCGATAAGTGTACTTCTGATGTATACAAGGAAAGTCTACTTTTAGTGCTGCATGGTCAGATATTGTAGGGGTGTGATGTATCTGATATTCTAATTCCTTTTTGTTAGTTACAATAAGGTCAATTATTGTTGCTGTATTCTGAGTAATCCTTGTGAAATTCTGTACAATTTGGTAAAGTCCATTTCTCTGTATAATCATGTTTAACTTTCTGGAATAGTATGTATCTCTTGCTGTGTTTACATTAAAATCGCCAATCATTATGAATATTTCACGCCTAACTGCGTAGTCACCTAATATTTGATCCAGTTTATCCAGAAATTCATTATCATTAAAAGATGGAGAGTGGTAGACATTTAAAATATTATATTTTTGATTATTGTCAGATATGTTTACTCCTGTAAGCCACATATTCTTGTCCAATGTTACACTACGCAGTTGTTTAAATTTTATTTCATTTTTCACATATATCGAAGAACCTCCTGTATGTCGGCTTGTTGAATAACAATGCACTGCTTCGTACCCATCAATTTCCAATTCACTTTCCTGAATGTCTTTCGTTATGTGAGTTTCTGCTAGGCAAATTGCAACAGGATTCTCTTTATGAACTAACCAATTTAACTCCGTTTTATGTGATGTAAAACTCTGTATGTTTAGACATAGTACTTGTTGATTCTTTAATTGCTATTGACTTGGCTTATTAAATGTTTCTGGGTAGTTAACTCTTCTCTGTACCTGTTCAAAAATTCTTTTGTACGCGTCACATTTTCTGTTAAATGCTGCATGGATATATTCTATATTGGGTATTTTAAGCACTTCTTTGGCATGTTTACAACTTATGCAAATTTCAACATTACTATGACAGTCTTCTAACTTATGGTTTTCGCTGCATTTTGGACAAATTACTTGAATACTTCTACACTCCCCTGCAATGTGACCAAACTTCCAACATTTGTAACACTGCACCACATTATCATGTACAAAATATCTGCATTTTCTCCATCCAATAAGCAAAACTTCCTTTTTGGTGATTTGATTGTACACATTCTCATCAGTCTGAACTATTGCCACGTTTGACTTTTTCCTCTTATCTTCATAAGTACTAATTACCTTTATATTGCTTTTGCCCAGTTCTGTTGAAATAATATTCTGTAGAACTAGTTTCTCAATGAATTCACTATATTCATCGTTTTCTCAATATTAATAATCTTCAATTTTGGGATTTTCTTTTGTGGGACTTTTACTTCGTACTTTCCATCCAGATAATTTTTAACTCCTTCTGATATATTTATTATGTGTTCGGCTTTCTCACAACTGATAGCAATACCACCATCTCGTATAAATTTTACTCTCGATACCTCTGCTCCAATTGCAGAGGGGTTAATTTGTGCCTCAACTGCTTTTTTTATTGCCAGACTATCCTGTTGTTTATCTAGTGGTTTTTTGACGATAACTTTTTCGGGCTTTTTTTTCTTGACTACTTCATTGTAATTTGGAATATTTGGTACTGGCATTTGAACTGGTTGGTGCTATAGTTTTAGGAGCTGCTGTTTTACTTCTTCCATTTAAATGATTAGGCTTGGTATTCTTTTTAACACTGTTTTGCAAATCAGTGTTCTTTTCTGTAGGGGCATACATCTTGTTTCGGAACTGGATAATCCAGCACACTCCACGTGGAGTAATCGGATCGTCGTTGCTACTGATTATCGTGGTTTTATTTATGTTCATTGCTAATCCCCCTTTTTTTGAGGCATTGTTTAGTTTTTGGATCATACTTCGCAGATCATTTATGTCGCTATTGATTAGGACAATATCATCTGCGAAGCGCAAATGATTGAGGAATGTTCCATCGATATTTATACCCACATTTTCTCAGTTGAGTTGCTTAAAGATATCTTCCAAGGCATAATAAATAACTTGGGTGATATCGTGTCGCCCTAGCGAACTCCTCTTCTTATCTGGATTTTGCCTGTTTCCAGATCTTCGTCTATTTTTACGTCAAACGTGGCATGCTCATAAATGCTTTTTAGAATGAGCGAGTATCTGGAATCGATTCTTGCATTGCTCATCGCCGCCGCCAGGACAGCCCAGATTTCGATTGAGTCGAAAGCTCTCTGATAATCTACAAAAGCCAGATATATGGGGATATTATATTTTGTGGCCTTCTCAATGAAGGTTCTGATCGTTTGGATGTGGTCTGTGGTACTGAAATTCCATCGAAATCCTGCCTGCACTATTAGTTGATAAAAGTCGAATTTTCTAGTAAGACGGTTGGTTATGATCTTAGTTAAGATTTTATACAAGTGGGATAGCAGGCTTGTAAGCCGATAATTTTTAATATTTGTGATACTTACCCTGGAATTGATTGCCTTTGGCTCCACAAATGATTGAATTTGGTTTGAATTGTTATAGAGCCACTTCGGCCCAGGCTCAAGGATGTAAACTACACAAGTGCAATTTTAGTGACCCTAATGAAATGTGTACCTAATTTCAAAAATGTGGAACGTTTCATGATTTTGCGTGTCATCCTTACGCAGGGGTCATGCTAATCTTCTCTGTATCGTTCCAATTTTAGTATATGTACCGCCGAAGCGAGTACTCGCATATACTAAAATTGGAACGATACAGAGAAGATTAGCATGGCCCCTGCGCAAGGATGACACGCAAAATCGTGAAGCGTTCCACATTTTTGAAATTAGGTACACATTTCATTAGGGTCACTAAAATTGCACTTGTGCAGTTTACATCCTTGAGCCTGGGCCGAAGTGGCTCTATAACAATTCAAACCAAATTCAATCATTTGTAGAGCCAAAGGCAATCAATTCCAGGGTAAGAATGAATCCTCCACAACAATATAGAACATATTTACAATATTTGTGATGTCGCCTTTATAAAAGAATAACTTCAGCGGTTCGCCATGTTGTTGGTGTTTGCCCTTCCGTTAGGCATTTGTTTAAGAGTATTTTGACTGCTTCTTCTATGACCTCGCCCCCTGTTTTCAGCATTTCACAGGTTATTCGATCTTCTCCGGGGGCTTTTTTGTTCTTCTTTTGTTTGAGCGCTATTTCGATTTCGTATTTTGTTATTTCCGGGAGGTCTTCAGATCCTACATTTACGATCAAGTTT
>MU188468.1:81966-96212 GCA_016904865.1 Pissodes strobi | reverse complement strand
AATTGGTTATTATTTAATCGAACTTACTCAATAACTGCTTATCAATACGGAATTAAAACGCAATCGGAGACGCAATCTTAAAAAAATAATTATTGTTGACAGTGTCCACTGACAGCTTTATGTGACATTATATTCACCGACACCGGTCTAAGCAAGGCCACCTACGACCGTGGTCTAAGCCGCGTTGCGAACCCATTTATCTTTAATAATAATTAGATATTATTACTATTAAAAAGAGATGTTTTTGCATTAATTTGTCGACATTTGAAGAAAAAACAGCATATTTTATTTGGAGGAAAAGTTACTTTTCATGGCTTGCTCTCTATTACCAGCCTCACTCCGTTCGGCTGTTAAACATGAGCGCGCCATGAAAAGTATCACTTTTCCTCCATATAAAATAATATACTATTACTCAAAATTAGACTATTGACGCTAAAATGTACTAGATTAATCTTGTAGACTGCATCGCTGTATAATTTTAACCCAATTTATTATACTTTATGCTTATTCTGTGATAAAATAACTGCAAATTTAGCACTTAAAATTAGGAAACGAGAAAGATTTTCCCGATCCCGGAAAATTTTTCCCGTGCGGTCGCACCGAAAAGACTTACTTTCTTTGCTCTACAGAGACGTCCAAAATGATAGTTTTCAGAGAGGTATTATGAAAATGTATTTAATGTGAAATATGATTTTACTTGTAACGTATTTACTGATATCTGCAAAGGTATTTTTTGTCGGTTTTGCCGAGGCTGGCCTACTATAGGCACCGGTACGGCCAGAAATACCTACAATGACAGACTGCGGAAAGTGCAAAGTAAAATTTAAAAGAGGTGAAATATCTCAGCGATGTTCTGGACTGTGTAATGGAACGTAGTGTATAAATGTAGATCAGGAAGATAGAGAGCTGATTAATAAAGCTCGTTCGGTCAGAGCTATCAAATGGTTTTGTGAATATTGCGTGGATCAATTAAACGTAATATTTAGTCTGAGTAAAGAAATTGAAGAATTTAAAAATGTTGTAAAACAACAACTGGATGTGTATAAAAATGTGTTGAATACCAACACCTTACAAGAGTATGATGAAGTACAGCATAATAGAACTAGGAAAAGTTACGCGCAGGCGACGGGTGAGTTACTCATTATTAAACCTAAAGTTACACAGGAATCTAAGAAAACGGTGGAAGCAGTAGAAAAGGTTGTCAATCCCTCCGAGCTAAAGATAGGTATAACGCAAATTAAGGATGTTAAAGATGGCGGAGTATTAATTAGGTGCAAAACCAAAGAGGAAATTGAGAAAATAAAATCGGCAGTAGATAAAAAATTAAAGAATGGATATCAGACTAATAATGTTCCAGAGCAAAAAAATCCCCGTATTAAAATTACTGATATAGATGAAAACCTAACAAAAGAGGAATTGGAGATATTAGTACTTAATCAAAATCCTCGTTTTCGCCATGAAAATGCAATATTTAACGTATTAGTAGTTAAAAAAATGAAAACAAAATATATGTGTATTGCAGAGTGTGATCCAGAAACGCTTGATATTTATTATGCCTAGTGACGAAAAGCGGGTATTTATAAATTATTCTTACTGTAGAGTGTTTGACCAGTTTCCAATATTAAGATGTTATAAATGTGGCGACTATAATCATAAAGTTGAAGCCTGTAAAAATCAAAATGGCCAGTGTCTGATTTGTCTAAGCAGTGAACATGAAACCAAAAGCTGTAATAGAAGCAAGAAATCCTGCATCCATTGTTTAAGATCAAACGCTGAAAACGGAACAAAGTATAATACAAACCACACAATTTTTTATTACAACTGTCCAATTTACCTCAAAAAAGTTGAAATTCAAAGGCAAAAAATAAAAACTTTCACATAGCAGCCACAGAAGTCAGAACAAAAAGAAAACATTACTATTTTTCACCAGAATGTTCAGTGCTTGAGAAATAAAATTGATCAGTATGATGTGTTATTTACGGAAGAAAATATTGACATTGTTTGTTTTACAGAACATTGGCTTAGCGATGGAGAATATGAACTTTTAAAGTTAGATGGTTATACATGTTGTTCTGTTTTTTTAAGAAGTGTTCAAAAGAATGGAGGGTGTATTATTTACTACAACAACAAATGGAGCGGCTTTGTTGAGAAGGTAAACTGGATTTCAAGTTACGCCAAAGAATCATGTTTTGAGGTATGTGCGGTTAGATTTGGTTTAGGTGATAAGATCATAAAAATATTTTGTATTTATAGATCTCCGGTCTCAAATGTTGATGAGTTTTTTTTTGCAACTAGACCAGCTTCTATTTTAGGTGTCTATGGAATTAAATACAAAAGTAATAATTTGTGGAGACATCAACATTTATTGGGGTTCTAATGATAACTATAGAGCTATGCTGGATGATCTATTTGTTTCATATGGAATTGTAAATTTAATAAATGAACCAACGCGAATAACGCCCATAAGTTGTTCTTGCGTTGACTATATGTGTATACATTTTGATTTGGCCCAAGTTGAGTGCAGTGTTATGCATAATGGATTATCCGACCACTCAGCGCTAAAGCTTGTTATACAATCTAACTTTACAACATATAATGATATACAATATATTAGATCTTATAACGAAAACAATTTTAATACATTTTTAAGACACTTACAATCTGAGGACTGGTTTACTATTGATGAGCAGAGTAATGTTGATAAGGCTTATAAGGATTTTATTGATATTATTAAGTATTACATGGATCTGTCATTTCCACTTATTAAAGTTAATAACAAAAAAAATAACACTAAACTATGGTTAACACCTGGACTTAAAATATCTTCTAGTACTCTAAAAGAACTATTAAAGGAAAAAATAAGTCAAATAACTCCTTTGACAACGTCTATTATAAACGCTATAAACAAAACATTAAAAAAAAACAATTGGTTTAGCTAAGATGATGTATTTTGATAACTTATATATAAATTCAGATAATAAAAGTAAAGTTGTATGGAAAATAATTAATATGAATGTTAATAATAAAAAACAAACTCGAAATAAAAAAATTATTAAGCTGAACACTGAATTTGGAGTTCTTAGAGAAAATAAAGAAATAGCAACATATTTTAATAATTATTTTGTTAATTGGTCAAATCAGATCGATTTTACCCCTGTAAATGGTAACCATACTGAGTTTAGAACAAAAATACATGATTCTACCATGTTTTTAGATAATGCCCCTGAGGAAGATGTTTCAAGAGTTATTTTGTCCCTAAAAAATTCAACCTCATCTGGAATAGATTCTATTATTCCAGAATTTTTAAGAACGGTATAACTTTTTTATTAAGACCGATTATGTATTTGATTAACCTGTCTCTTTCTAAAACCATATTGTAGTGTACTTAAAACTGCTAAGGTAGTGCCTGTTCATAAAAAAGGAGATATCAAAGAACCAGGTAATTACAGGCCTGTGTCTGTTTTACCAACTCTTGCTAAAGTGCTAGAGCGTGTCGTATATGATAAGATGATTTGCTTTATAGGGAGGTATAAAATACTAAGTGACTTCCAGCATGGTTTCTTAAAGGGCGGATCCACCCAGTCTGGTGTCTTGCAGTTTTTGCGTTGTTTGTATGAACATCTGGACAATAAAGATAAATGTATAGGTGTTTTTATGGATTTAAGTAAGGCATTTGACCTGGTGGATCATGTCATTCTGTTATGAAAAGTGTATAATTATGGGTTTAGAGGTAAAATATATGATTGGCTAACGTCCTATCTGTGTGATAGATGTCAAATAGTAGAAGTGAATGGAAATCACTCCGACCTTTTGCCAGTTAAATGTGGTGTACCACAGGGGTCTGTTCTGGGCCCCCTCTTATTTTTGTTATTTGTTAATGACCTACCTGATACTGTGAATTGCGGACAGCTAACAATGTATGCTGACGATACGAGTTACTTATGTTTTAATAGTGAAGTGTCTTTAGTGCAGGCGCAAACTCAGAGCATGGTTGATAAATTTGTAAGATGGTTTAATCAGAATAAATTGTGTCTGAATGAAAGTAAGACTGTTTTTATAAACTTTACTCCACGTTCTAGTATATATGATAGCTCAATGTTAGTTAAGATTATATCGCGTTCTTTACAGCAAGTTCAAAATACTAAATTTTTAGGTGTATATTTAGAGAATAGTCTGGGATGGTCAACGCATGTAAGTGATTTGTGTTCCAGGTTGTCTTCAGTGGCATTTGCTGTTTATAGATTAGCACAGGTTTGTAGTCAAAATGTACTAATTTCTTACTATTATGCTCAATTTTACAGTCGTGTTAAATATGGTGTTTTATTTTGGGGTTGTTCATCTCAATGTTTGGGTTTATTTCGCCTGCAAAAAAGAATTACAAGAATAATAGAGAATGTCGATTGTAAGCCTTTGCTTCAAAAACTGGGTATATTAACAATACCATCTATTTCTATTTTAGAACTTGTGCTATATATAAAGAATAATATATCAGATTTTGCAAAAAATAATTATGTACACGCATATAATACTAGATGTCAAAATTCTTTGCGTATTCCTTCACATCATTCAGCGACTTTTGAAAATAGTCCAACTTACATAGATGTAAAGATGTATAATAAATTACCAAGTTTTTTACAAAACATTCTGAACTGTAAAAAATTTAAGAAGGAGGTTATTAATTCCCTTAAAATTGAATGTTATTATTCTGTAGAGGAATATCTAAATAAGTAATAGTTGTTATATTGGGAAGCATCGTTAATCAAAAGTGTAATTTTAGACCTACTCTATACCAATATTGTGCCAACTTTGTACTATGGTCCATTGATTGAATAAATTATTGTTATTGTTATGCTTATGTAACAAAAAATTTATTCGTTGCAGTTTGTAATTTTCTACGTTACCATCGTTTCGTTTTTGTGTAAAAATGTGTTGTTTATGTATTGCATAGCAATAAACTATTCTTTAAATAGTAAAGTAGGTATAAAATATTTTAGCAGTAATATTAATAACTTAGTGTATGCATCTGGTTGCGTGATAGAAAATGAAGTACTTATTATACTAAAACTTTTTATTATTAATTTCGAAGAAATTTTATGAAAATGATTCTTGGTAAAATTTAAAATTTTCGAAATAGAAAATTTCAAGACGGCAAAAGTAAATAATACAGTACAAAATATGAACAGAAAACCTTAATTACTCTCTTTCTACAAGCTTTAATTTTTGAGAAAATATAGACCAAATACCCGAAATTTTCGATTTTTCTAACCTCCAACATTTGGTGCTAAATTTCTCTATACTGCCCATAACTTATTAAGTTTTCTATTCATATTTGTATGCTATTTACTTTGCCCATCTCAAAATTGCTGATTTCCAAAATTTTCATTTTTTCGAAGGAACCATTTTCATATTTTGCCTACACTGTATATAATACCCTAAATTTAACATAATCTAGGTTTGTATGTATTTACCCAGCTTCTTTCATTAAGAATACAATTTTCTGATAAATCAATAATAAAAAAAAGCTTCACATATAACATGTAATTTTCTACCACACAGTGGGACACCCTGTATGGAGCAGTCGTAGAAAAAGTATAGTGTGCTACACGTTCTGAAAAGACTTTTCACACTCATGTGACTTTATGAGACTCGCCTACGGCTCGTGTCTCCGCAAACTGTACCATTCGTGTGAAAAGTCTTATTTTCAGCACTTGTTGCACAATATACTATAGCGAATCTTCAATTTAAAAACAATATAAAATATTAATATTAAAGCCGACTTATTTGCCTGGTACAAAGATACTACTATGATGGTCTCCAAGATAATGAACAACAAAAGCTTGTCTTTTAGAGATCATGGTGGTGAAGTGAACTTACATCAGCTAAATAAAGTCCCATATGCTATGATTTTATATTGTTTTTTAAATAAGCGAACACAGATTAATTTTCCTGTTTAGTTTTAAACTTTAAGTATCGGAAAAACCCGACATGACGGCAACGCAATAAATAAGGGCAGACGCCTAAAATTATTAATAGTTGCTTAACTATTTTAGCAAATAACCTCGTCGTGATTTATAAAGCAAAACAGTTTAGACATATTTCCATATTTTAGAAGTCAAAAATTGTATTTACAAAGTTTCGCAATCATGTAGACAAGCATATATGAAAACAATTTTAGCAAATTACCCTAACGAAACTACAAAAAGTGAGTATTTGATGAAAAAAAAAATGATATAATATCCTGAGAACGATATCCTATGGAATGTACTCTATATTTGCTAGTATTATCAATATATCCATTGATAAAAAATCAATGTTATGTTGATAATAATAACATTATTAACAAGTGTTAGGTTCAATGGGCTGACCACCATTCAGGCTAGGTTTGCTGAAATCCTAGAGCCAAGATAGGTTCAGTGTTTTTTTCCATTTTTTAGGTTTTAAAGATATTTATCAAAGCCCTTCCGGTTATGATTTGATTAAAAAAACACGGCTGCATGTAGCCTCACTATTCGATTTAATTAAGCTTAATCTTTTCTGCCACACTTTTAAGGGTAACACCGAAATATTTTTGACACATGTAAATATGACATTTGACTTATGCCATGTTTAAAAGGAAAGTAGCAGCTGTTAAAAAGTTTTCCTAACATGCCCATTTACAATATAATAGTAGCTTTCCCAATCAGTGCGCAAAGTTATGTTTTCCCGCACGCGAAAGCAGTTAGACGAACGACGCGAAGAGGAGTTCGGATACGCTTTAAGTACGGGAAAACTACTTTGCGCACGTGTTAGGAACAATATTTTTTCTACGAGTGAAATAACTATAATTTTTTTAAAATTTTCATTGCCATCAAAAACAACAACTTATAACTACCTATTTATTATTATTAACAACATGTCTTCCTTTTGCAACGCGACAATATTGACAAACCAGGAAATGACATCTAGTACGACATTTTTACCTTCACGATCTGCAATAAATTTAAAAAATGCGACCAACTGCACACTCGAAACGCATGCAATTGCATGCGTTTCGAGGGTCAACAACGGCTGGGCGAACTATATTAATGTTGTTAATAATAAATAGGTAGTTATAAGTTGATGTTTTTGATGCCAATAAAAATTAATTGAATGTACACTTTGTATTTCGTGCAAAATATTTAATATTAATAAATTGCAGAGCGCTTTCGGCCCTAGGCCATCATCAGTGCTTCTTTGTCAGGAACCAGCATAGTCGAGTCAAGCAATCGAAGTTTTGGACACCACATAGATTGAACATTGAAATTAAAATCAAATTAAAATTACATCACAAATCACACAGAAAGAGGGGGCTATTATAATCCATTATTGAATTATGAACGACTACATCTTTAACGACTTGACCCTTGCGGGTTTCAAAACCCGCATATTGTTATTGGGATATCTTTGTTCATAAATTATAGGACCTATAGGTTTATTTTTTAGTATACCACACCAAACATGCGAATATATCCGGCCTTGGAATTGTATTTGTGCAATACTATGGGGGTTACTTTTAACCCATGTGTAGGTGTTTCTCCTATTGAAAACACCTGCTATAGTAAGTTTTTCCTCCTTAGCATTTCCTGACAGTGCAAAACACGTTTACACTTATGCTTCTCATTTAAATTTTACTCAGGTAATATCTTGTAAGGATGATAACATGTGATTTAAAAGTCTTTTTTTCTGTAACACGTCTAAAAGATCAATAGGTTGGGTCGGATTTTGTAAAAAGTTATTACTATATAATAAAAAAATCAGTAAAAACCGTATTCCATTCGTAGCTACTTTTAGAAAAAAAATGTCTTCATCCATTTTTTTCTGAACTATTGGTTTCCTTTTAAGTGCTTTTCGGAATCAAAATAATTTCTGGATATTTTTTACTTACTTACTAAAATGATTACGCCTGGAGCGCTACAATCCAGGATGAGGCAAGGCGTTAAAAACCGCTACTTATTCCATGGTTCCATTGGTCAAAATTGTCACGTGGTTTCGTGTATCTTCATTCGTCATATATTTTAAAAAAGCAAATTTTATTTAGCTAAAATATTTTATTAATTAATCACTAATATTTAACATATCACATCGTTAAAACAAAATATAATCCTTAATAATTATAATAAAAAAAATTAGAGTAAATAAAAACTTAAAACTAATATTACCTATAATAAAAAAATAGTAAAACAGACGAAAAATAAAATACATACACAACAAAACATTTCCATTTTATCTAAGCATGAACCAAATTGCAGGTTGGAGTACGAAAAAAAATTAAAAAAATGGTTTTTACTACATAAATGTTTCTCTGGCTTTTGTTATTGCGTACTCGTCAATAAGTTGCGAGTGACCCAAATTTTCACAGGTATCATTTTCTATTGCTATTATACCCAAGATTTGAGCCGTTCCTGTGACATCATAGATCTTAGATACTTTTTATTATTTTGATTTGAAAAATGATGGCTCTCCACATATACCTGTTACTAGCAAAGTTTTAAATATGGGAAAAGTTACAACTAAGTGTGTGAAATATTTCTACTTGGTGACGATGTTGACGGAACTGGTTCAATTCTTAAGAATTTTTTCCAGAGATTCCCCTAATTTTCGTCTTTTTGTAATTTATCTCAGACCTAAGGCTTCTAAGCGACACATTTTTCAAAGTGTATTACAATATCTGGTTATTAAATGTATTAAAAACACTTAACTTTTATCTTTCGACACAGAGAAAAATGTTTTAATCACACAATCGCAGAAAAAAACATCATAACAACTAACACTTCTCTGGCCACAGTTTATTACGTCTTTACTATTTTACAAGTTACTATTTATGAATGAGTTAACTGAAAAGGTAAAAAATGCGCGGTGTTTTTTGTGAATTTGCCAACTCAAAATATATAATAAATTAATTTTTATTATATTGCAGCATAACAAAAACAAATTGTCTGCAATGTGAATATTATGAATACTACGAAGGGTTTTACGTTTAACCCTTGGTCTCTGTGGAATGTTTTAAGAATGAAATTTAGTTTTACATACTTTTATATTTAAAACGTAAATGTATTTTAATTTTTATAGCGGGCGGCGCGGCGGCCTTCGGCCCCTAAGTTCCGCCACCTTTGTGCCTGCACAACCTGCACGCCCCTAACAACGCTCCTGTCGTCAGTTTTGGTCACGTGAAAATAATCGGTCAAACCTTTGTGTTGTGAGCTCGCCAACGTTGTATGGTTATTTTTTATAAAGTAGTATTTTAAAGCCTATTTGCTGGTTCCTTTGCGATAGTTTTTCAGTGCGTACTTTAATTTAAATAAACATTGCCGCATCAAGCATAATATCAAAAAACAGGCATCGTCATATCACGGTATAAATAAGTATATACGGTAGGTTCACTCGAGACAAATTTCCAATTTCGCCGACAGTTTTTACCTTCAAAGCGAATCCGGATCAATCTCGTTCGCGGCCAGTTGTGGCTACACTACGAGGGAGAATTTACGGTCAGTGTGCAAACGCCTTGATATTCTGTACTGTTGGGTCGCGTTGAATTAAATAATTATTAAGATCGTTACTATGGCGAGATATTGTTGTGCGGATAATTATTGTATTACAAAAGTGGGTGACGGATTTTCATTTTTTAGATGCCCCAAAGACCCTATCAGTTAAGATTTATAATAATTTTTTAATAATATGCAGTTTTTCAATTACACGTATAATCGGTTTAACAAATATGTCTTTATTAAAATTTTGTTATTTACCTAAATATGGATAAAGACAATAGTGAGAAAAGAAAACAAGTACGGTAAAAATTAAATGCTCGCCGAACCAAAACGAACGGAATTTTAACGACTAACCAAAAACATTAAATTTGATTATAACGTATCGGAACCGATTCAAATGACTAAAATAAATTGGAAGTAACTGAAAGTAATCGAAAGTTGATTGAAAAACTAACCAAAAGTAACTAAAAGCACCAAAAAGGGCTAAAACGTATCGGAACAGATTAAAAATATTAAAGTAAGTTGAAACTAACCCAAAGTAACCGAATTTAGGCGACTAACCAAAAACATTAAAATTGGTTATAAAGTACGGAATCGGTTCAAATTACTAATATAAATTGAAACTAACTGTAATTAACAAAAAGTTGATTGCACGACTAATCAAAACTGGCCAAAGTAACCAAAAGCACTAAGGGCTTAAACCTATCGGAACTGATTAAAAATATTAAAGTTAGTTGAAACTAACCCAAATTAACCTAATTTTGGCGACGGACATAATTTTACCAAAAACATTTAAATTGGTTATAATGTATCGGAATCGCTTCAAATGAGTAAAATAAATTGGGAGTTAACTGAAAGTAACCGAAAGCTGATTGAATGACCAGCCAAAAGAAACTAAAAGCACCGAAACCGGCTAAAACGTATCGTAATAAATTAAAAAATATTGGAGTAAGATAAAATTAACCCAAATTAACCGAATTTTGGCGACTAACCTTAACTAACCAAAAGCAGTAAAATTGGTAATAACATATTGGAATTGGTTCAAATGACTATAATAAATTTAAACTAACTGAAATTAACCGAAAGTTGATTGAATAACAAAACTAACCAAAAGTAACCAGAAAAGCGAAACCATAAATCAAAATAGATTAAAAATATTAAAGTAAGTTGAAACTCACTTAAATTAGCCGAATTTCGGCGACTAACTAAAATTAACCAAAAACATTAAAATTAATTACACTCGTAACATATTTGAACCGGTTCAAATTCTAAAATATATAAAAGCCAACTAAAACTAACAGAAATCTGATTGAATGACAAACCAAAACTAATCAAAAGTAACCAAAAGCACTAAAACGTATCGGAATAGGTTACAAAAATTAAAGTAAGTTAAAACTAACCAAGACGAGCGGACCTTTGGCGACTAACCAAAAGTAACGAAAAACACTAAATTTGATTATAACGTATCGGAGTCGGTTCAAATGACTAAAATAAATAGGATCTAACTGAGACTAACCGAAAGTTAATTAAACTGCTAAACAAAACTAACTAAAAGTAAGCAAAAGCGAAAGAACGGGCTAAAACAATTCGGAACAGGTTAGAATTATTATCTACCGCAACGTCATTTCTAGTTATATATTAATAGATTTTCCTATCTACAAGTGGAGGGTAATTTTTTAGGTCTTCGGTTAATTTAAGTTAATTTTAACTTACTTTAATATTTGTAATTTGCCCGATACGGTTTAGGCGTTTTTGGTGCTTTTGGTTAGTTGTTCACTCAACTTTCGGTTAGTTTCAGTTAGTTCCAATTTATTTTAATAATTTGAACCGGATCCAATACGTTATAACAAATTTTAATGTATTTGGTTAGTTTTAGTTAGCTGCAAAAGTTCGGATAATTTGAGTTAGTCTTACTTTAATTTTTTTAATCTGTTCCGATACATTTAGTTCTTTTTGGTGCTTTTCATTACTTTTGGTTAGTTTAGGTTGGTTTGGGTTAGTGGTTCATAACGCATATGACATCATGTGTGGCAAATGTAGCATGCACTTTTTCGCAATTTGCTGCCCCATAACAGCAAAACAGAAACATTTTCAATGTTAAAAGTACTACGAAAGACGTAGCGCGATGAGAGAAATTCTCACAAATGCAGCCAATCATTTGAGAAATGCACCCGGTTAACTGGCTATGTTAAAGAGGACGCCAAATAATTCAGCTAGAGTAGTGGAGGACAACTCCGTCCGCAAAGCCATCTCCGAAAACTGACGATTTCGCAGAAAATGTGAGAGAAATACTCGTAGCGCGAGTAATGAAGTGTTTAGACTTTTAAGAAGCTATAAATTTACATTACTAGCTTAATTTGTCCTTTTTATATTTAAATTCCCACAATATTTCTCAGGTACTTTGAACCTTCTGCTTTATACATGTTTTAATAGATGAATTAAGTTACAAACTGTCAAATAAATTATTTTAATAGGTATTACCTTTATTTATAATGTTTTTGAATTTAGTATACGTTACTAATTTGTATAACTTTATTACATAGTTTTTTATTACGCATGCATCATAAGCAACGATTATCGCACGCTGCAGCGTGCTTAAAATAATGTTTATGATGCAACTACTTTTTTAAAGGTTGCTATAGAAACATTTGATCATGTCAAATGTGACAGATTATTATATTCGTCAATATATCCCTTAAGTTTAATATTTAAAACATTTTTGAGATTATGATTCATTCGTAATAAAAAAATAGCGTATGATATACGTGTATAAGAGGCCTTTAAAGCCCTTGCGACTTACAAAACACTCCGCTGCGCGTCGTGTTTTGAAATATGTCGCGCGTGCTTTAAAGGCCCTCTTATACACTTATATTATAATATACTATTATTCATTTGAATCACGTATTAAAAATTACCTTAATAGCCCTTTGAAATATCATGTATCAAATAATAACCGAGGAAATAATTTTGCATCAGCTAATACTTTTTGAATCTCCCCTCACAGACTGCTCGCTGCTGCAGGTAGGGTAAAAACTAATTTTTTTACCGTGCTGCGGCTTTTGCGTTTGATTCAAAAACATCAAACGAGTTTTGCTAAGTGAATCTACTCGATATTATTTGTACTCTGATCATATCATGGAAAGCTTTCCAGCTTTAAGTGTTTATATTGAGATTGTTCGTTTAGAACTGGCAATGATTTTATTTTATCATTTAAATAATAAACATAACCTAAATATTGAACTATAGAAAAGGGAATTCCAAAGCTTAGAAGATTGGATTCTTATTCCTATCTGAATGATGTAAAAAATCTATCATTTACGCACTATACTATTTATAATATTGCACTAAACAATATTAAATGTGAAAACATTTAATTCTTTTAGAATACCAGTCTTGGAAAGCATACCTGGAAATTAAGGAAAATTCAGTTATGTGATCTTTGGGTTCTCAAAGAAATCACTGACTAAACAATGCTTGTATATGTTCTATATTGTTGTGGAGGATTCATGTTTATCTTACAAATTTTTGCCTTTTTCTCAACTTCAATGTACGATTCTTTGGAAAATAGAGCCGCTTTGGCTCTAGCTCCAAGTTGTAAACAGCACAGTGCTAGTTTAGTGACCCTAACCAAAGTTTACAGAATTAAAAATATAAGTTGGTACACTAAGAGCCAATTCAATGAAATCGTCATATCAAAGGCGAGCCGAGGACGCAACGCGACGGTAAAAAAATATAGGGGGTATTGAGGCAATAAGAGCAGAGTTTGACGCGATTTACTTTCGTCAAAGCGCTATTGGGAAGATAGAGTAAAATTTCGCGCTTAGTAGGCAATAAATGGAGGAATTTAAATAATGAAATATGTTTTCATTAAAATTTTGAAAAATATACTTTGTGAAGTCACAAAAAAAGATGAAAAGGTAAAGGTCTTATTCAGCATATTTTAAAAAAATTACGGTAAATACGATTTAAATAAAATTTGTAAAATATATTATTTTTTACTTCAAGAATGAAATTTAATACCCCGTGCAAAATTCTTTATTTTAATTTATTTTGGGGATGAACTACATCATAGTTTTGCAAAAATTTACAAATCATTTTGGAAAAAGTTTTGCAAAATTAATTGTGTACATTTTAGCAATTTCTATATTTCGTTAATTTTACCACAAGAACTAATTAGCACAAAATTTAAAATAATAGACTTTTAGATAAACCTATATTTGCACCCATCTTACATTATTTTGCAAATGCACAAAATCTGATTAAAAGTTACCTTTTTTAGTTGGTAACACGGTTGATGGAACAGCATATGAATGTATACAGCTCCTAGAAGAATTTGCAAAACTGTTTTCATTAAAATGCAAACCACACATTCTAATACGGCTATGACATTACATTGGTGTACCATTCGCACATAAACTTGCAGGCTCGACACCTGCAAGTTTTTTTTTATTACATACTCTATTGTACTCACTATAAATCGATATTAATATTGAACATTGATGGGAAGTAGGACAAATTTAACTTGTAAGATTTGATCCAAACATACAAGTGAAGTTAAGTAAAAGCTTATAATAAACAAATACATACCTACCCTTTTGGGCGCCTAAAGAGCGATATATTGTCTGCCATTCGTCTTTCATAATCAACTACTTAACAAATATTTCGATTTTCGACTAGACATTTTACTCAGAAATCCACCAAAAACAAACCGCTATTTTTGAAATCTCACCCTATACGGCGGAC